>CANXYC010963012.1:0-14672 GCA_948193065.1 Aleurites moluccanus
GGTCCTTCTTGCTCACCAATCCAATGATCTCCAAACTTTACCAAACTCAAGGGGCCCCTTAGATGGACTGATTTAAGGGTAATGAAAGTGGTTTTATGAGTTTTGGAGAAGGTTTGTGAAATGACTAATTTCGGGCAGAAGCTTCCTGGTTTGGGCTGAATAGGGGTTATTTGGAGGAAAACTTGGTTAGAGTATTCCAATATTAATGAAACTTGGTGGAAGGTCTTTTGGGACTATTCTAAGATGTTTGGAGGGGTTGGAATCAGATTTGGAGGAGGTGGAATTTGGGCAGTAGCTTTGGGGATGCTTTAGTGGAGTTTAGGGTTTTTGTGTATGAAGGAGGAAGAAGGAGTAGGAATTTCGTGCAAGGCTATAGGTTTTACAAGAATACTCAATTAAAATTCTTAACAAGATAATATGAATAGATTTGAATAACAATTAACACGAATAGCAAGAAGAACAAGATAATTTAAATGCATAAAATTAAAGAACACTTAGAAAAGAGACTTATATTAAAATGGAAATGTAAAACTGAAATCATCTATTCAAATCTGAGTTTTTCCACTCTCAATACAGCCTATATATGGCTATTACAATAGTAGGGACAAAAAGCTAAAAGCTACAACAGCCACAAAAGGTGAGCTCCCAATTTGGTAAGGTCTTCACACTCTTTTTCCTTGTTTGACCAAATCGGGTAACAAGACAAAAGACTCTTGCAACTTGCTTGAAATTCTGATTGCCTTTCATTCTTTGTTGCTTGCACATTGGAAGATTGTGGGAGGGAAGGCTAGCATCTTCTAAAAAGCAAGACACTCAAAAAATGGCCCATTTCTTCCTTACTCCATGATTAGGCCGGAAATGGATTGTTGAGAAAGGACTTAGGCTCCTCCCACTTGCATAATCAAACTCACTCCAAACCCATGTGAATGTGGATGAAACTCTTCAAGTTCTTGGGCTGCCTTATAGGTGAATTCAGTGGGCTTCCTTTTTGGCTCAAAAGGGCTAAGTTGCTTGGGCTAGGGTGGCCTCTATCATTCCCCCCTTGCTGGACAGAATTTGCCCTCAAATCTTCAAGGTTGCCATCTTCCAAGTAGGGTGAAAGGTCTCCCACATTAAAGGTGGCCGAGACTCCTCCATAGGTGTTGGGCAAGTTTATCTTGTAGGCATTGTCATTTACCCTTTCAAGCACTTCAAATGGGCCATCGGCTCTTGGAGCTAACTTGCTCTTTCTCTTGGAAGGAAATCTCTCCTTTCTTAAGTGAACCCACACCAAGTCACCCGGTTGGAAGAGTGCTTGTCTTCTATTCTTATTAGCTTGCTTCTTGTATGACTCATTTGCTTTCTCAATTTGCTGCATCACATTTTCATATAACTTCTTCATGGCAACTATCTTCTCTTTAGCATCTTTGTGTACCACAACATCAAGAGGTAGAGAAGACAAGTCAACGGGAGTGAGAGGGTTCAAGCCATATACCACTTCAAAAGGAGAATGGGTAGTGGTCTTGCTTGGGCTTCAGTTGTAGGAGAATTCTGCCATTGCAATCTTCAAATCCCAATCCTTCAAGTGCTTACTCACCAAGGTCCAAAGCAAAGAATCTAAAGTTCTATTAGTCACTTCTGTTTGTCCATCCATTTGAGGATGATGGGAGGTAGAAAACAGTAACTTAGTAACCAATTTTCTCAAAAGAGATTTTCAAAAATAACTTAGGAATTTGGTGTCCCTATCCGAGACAATAGACCTTGGAACACCATGCAACTGAACCACTTCTCTAAAGAACAATTCAACAACTATAGTGGCATCATCTGACTTAAGGCAAGGAACAAAGTGTGCCATTTTGGAGAATCGGTCCACCACTACCATAATAGAATCCTTTCCCCTTTGTGTGCGAGGAAGGGCTACTATGAAGTCCATACTAAGATCCTCCCAAGGAGCTTCAGGAATGGGTAATGGAAGGTACAAACCGGGCTTGAAATGACTCTTGGCACGTTAGCATGAACCACACAATGCAATCAAAGCTTGAACATCCCCTTGCATCTTTGGCCAATAAAAGTGTTCCTTAAGGATTTCAATGGTCTTATTTATCCCAAAATGTCCAGCCAAGCCTCCACCATGTGCCTCCCTAGCTAATAGCTCTCGAAATGATCCCTTAGGTACACAAAGTTGATTCCCTTTGAAGAGGAATCCATCTTGAATCACATACTCAGCAAATGCACCATTGGAACACTTGGAAATAATGGGACTAAGTTCATCATCATGCTCATAATGTTCTTTCATTAATTCAAACCCAAGTACCCTAGCATCCAAAACGGCAAGTAAATTATACCTTCTAGATAATGCATCAGCAACTATATTGGACTTTCCTAGCTTGTAGTGAGTCATAAATGAGAATGATTGGAGGAATTCAACCCATTTGGCATGCCTTGTGTTTAGCTTGTGTTGCCCATTCAAAAACTTCAAAGCTTGATGATCTGAGTGTAAGATAAACTGTATTGGTCTCAAATAATGGCTCCAATGATCCAAGGCCCTAACCATGGCATAAAGCTCCTTATCATAAGTGGAGTAGTTCCTTTTGGCATTTGCTAACTTCTCACTAAAGTAGGCTAATGGCCTCTTAGTTTGGATTAGGACAACCTCAATGCCAACTCCACTAGCATCACATTCAACTTCAAACACAATGTCAAAATTAGGAAGAGCTAGGATGGGAGCTTCACATAACCTATTCTTGATAGTGTCAAAAGCTTGGGAAGCCTCCTTACTCCATTCAATGCAACCCCTTTTCATGCTATCTGGTATAGGAGCCATGATGGTGCTAAAATCCTTAATGAATCTCCTATAAAAAGAAGCCAATCCATGGAAAGACCTCACCTCCATGATGGTCTTTGGTATTGGCCAATTTTGGACAGCCTTTACCTTGGACTCATCCACACCAATGCCATTCGAAGAAACCACATATCCAAGAAACACAATTTGGTTTACCATAAACTCACACTTCTCAAGCTTGGCATACAATTTTTGTTCTCTCAACATATCAAATACTTGTCTCAAATGTAGCAAATGATCACCCAGAGAGTGACTATATACTAATATATCATCAAAGTATAAAACCATAAAGTGACCAATAAAAGGACGAAGTACCTCATTCATAAGATGCATGAAGGTCCTAGGTGCATTAGACAACCCGAAGGGCATAACCATCCACTCATACAATCCTCCCTTGGTCTTGAATGCCATTTTCCATTCATCTCCTTCACGCATTCTGATTTGGTGGTAGCCACTTCTTAAATCCACCTTTGAGAATATAGTAGCTCCATGAAGCTCATCAAGCATATCATCCAACCTTGGAATGGGGTACCTATACTTGATGGTGATGTTATTGATGGCTCTACTATCAATGCAAATTCTGAATGTTCCATCCTTTTTAGGGACTAATAAGGCCGAAACAGAATAAGGACTCATACTAGCCCTAATCTAGCCCCTAGCAACCAACTCATCCACTTGCCTTTGCAATTCTTTAGTCTCTTCTAGATTGCACCTATAAGCAGCCCTATTTGGAAGAACCGCTCCGAGAATAAGGTTAATATGGTGCTCTATACCTCTCAAAGGAGGTAATCTATGTGGGAGTTCACTAGGAAATACATCTTCATATTCAGCCATAATAGGTTCCATTTCAGGTGGAAGGTTCACACCTTTCACATTCTCGGCCTCCTCCACCACAACCAATAAGTAAACATTCTTTTGCTTGGCTAATGCCTTTTCCACTCTCTCTTGATCACAAAATAATACTTCCTTGGACTTTGACTTGGAAGCAACCCCTTTATAAATTTGGGAGGGACTCAAAGGGGTTAGGGTAATCAGCTTCTCAAGCATCTTAAAGGAGTAAGTATTCTTCTTTCCATCATGCTTGGTACCTCTATCAAACTTTCATGGTCTCCCCAATAGCAAATGGCAAGCATCCATTGGGATTATGTCACACAAAACCTCATCTTGATAGGATCGGCCAATGGAGAATGCAACTAAGGCTTGATTGCTCACTTGTCACTCAGTTCCTTAGCTCAACCACTGCAACTTGTAAGGGTGAGGGTGGGGTAAAGTGGACAGCCCTAATTTCTCCACAAGAGTGGTGGAAGCCACATTAGCAACACTTTCACTATCAATGATTGTGGAACACACTTTTCCTCCAATAGTGTACCGGCTATGAAATATGTTCTCCCTTTATTCATCTTGTTGCCCAAGGGATGAATACAATGATCTTGTCAACACTAGCAATTCACCCTCATCAGGTTCGGCCAACATACCCTCATCCTTATCTCCAACCAATTCAGGCTCCTCATCTACTTGGTACACATCCATCACTTTCTCAAGTTCTTGGATGGTCAATACCCTTATATTGGGACAATTTGCTTGAAAATGGCCAATTCCATGGCATTTGAAGCATCTACCTTATGAAATGGTGGTCCTATTAGGGTTAGGGAAGGGAGGTCGAACGGGGGAAGCAGCTTTGTCTCCAAATTCCTTGGCCTTTCCTTTGTCATGAAAGCTAGAGGGTTCATTCTTCATCACATTAGGCCCCCCTTGTGATACATAAACGCGGGGAAACATGAGCTATGGGAAGCTTGGAACCGAGCGTATATGATAGGAACCAAAGGATCATTCACAAATTAAGTATGAAGAAGGAACTTGACCCAATCCAAACCTGTTGGAGAGAACCAAAGCTATCAAAAGTTAAAGAAGCTTGACACAATTCAAACCTTATTGAAGAGAACCAAAGCTATCAAGTTTTTGGACACCACAAGTTGCCTTGATAAGTCCAGATTTGAGTTCTTAGCAAAGGACCAAGAAGAATTCCTTTCAAAGAAAAATATGAATTTTCATTCAATTTTTTAATGTCTCAAGCCTAATACAAATCTGTCTATCTATAGACTTGGAACATCCCTCCAAGAAAAGAAAAAGTCACTTACATTAAATTTAGATCAGTTTGTATTTCCTAGGTACTTGAAACATCCCTCCAAGAATAGAAAAAATCATTCTAATTCCAAACTAACCAGATTCAATGTACTTGAAACAAACTAAAATATAATTGTACTAAATAAGTATTTTAAGACCCAAAATTAAGCCCATTATAAGTGCAAATTCAGACTTAAAGATATTTCAGCCCAAAAGTCAAATTATTATGTGAAAAAGGCTTCTTTCACGAATGTCTAGCAAGTGAACCTTCAATTCATGGGCTTTAACCCCTTATTCTTCCAATTCCAAGCCAAGTTGGTCATCTTGCACAGAAAAGTAAGAAATCATTTTTTGGTGTAGCCTTGATTACTTCTAGGACAGCTTTCGAATCCTCTTTAATAGCTTATTTGTTGTGCATTTCCATGATTAATCCTTGAAGTGCTTCTTTGATGCTTTTAGCCTTTGCTCTTGTCATAGGAGTACTAATTCCATACAATGGATCTTGAGAAAATTTAGGAGTCCAGCTTTGTTGTCCTAGATCCGTAGCTTGATTCCTATCAGTAATCAAGGTTACAAGTTCACAATGATAAAAAATTTTGTATAACATGTCTATCATTCTCCGCTGATAGTTCACGGTGAGCTTCAACTTATGGCTAAACAGGAGTTGGGTTGTCCTATGGTGGTGGTGACTAGTGCATGCCGGACGTGAGATTATCAATAAATCTAGATTCTCTCCCTCTGTTTATCTTAATTCAAAAGGCCGATATGCTCTTATCAATATTAGAAAAGGCAAACATTTGATTGATTACTTTTACCATTTAGATGTGTTGAAAATATATTATATTAAAAAATAATCCTTTATTAATTAATATATAATACTAAGAATTAGTCAAATCGCTATTATTTACAAAAACTCCAATTTATAGCTTTTTAAAATAACTTATATTTATTTAATAAAAAGACTAAATAATCTTATTAAAAAATATTTAACAAAAAAATATTAATATTTATTTTTAATGGTCATTAAACATATTAACAACTAAAACTAATAAAAATTTTATCAAATACTTAATAATAATCAGCTAACAATTATCAACTATCAACTACTAACAAGTTGCTAACAACTATTGATAACAACTAATAGTTGCTACAAATAAAAATAAAATGGGCTCTAAATATTAGTATAAAAAAATAAAAAAATAAATACAAAGTCATATATGTTGGAATTTATTGAACTTATTAATTAATTTTATATTGTTTTAAAATTATGAGTTAGCATGATAGTCCAAAATATTATATCATATGGTCCATTATTAAAGTGATCATAAAAGATTGAAGGGTTTATTACAAAAATACGGAAAAACTGAAAAAACAATTCATTTTTATGGTAGAAAAAAATTATTTTCAAAAATACCGTTCCTAATTAAAAAAATTCATTTATACGGATATTTCCTTAACTTAGCATTTTAGCATTTTATTACATGATGAAGCCTAATTGATTTCATTCACACGCGTCACATTAGTCATATATACATATATACTTAAAACATTTGCATACTTTAAAAAAAATAACAGTAAATAGTATATAATTAATAAAATATAATATATGTTTAATATATTTTGAATATATGCAATTATTTTAATATAAATAAATTGCAAATTTAAAAAAGTTAAAAAGGTAGATTTCTAAAAAATGGTATATATTATACTTATATTGGTATATGTTGCATGTATATGTAATATACATAAATCATTTATACACTTGAAAAAACAAGTAACAGTAAATGGTATATGTTTAACAAATTTTATTATATGTGTGATATATAAAGTATATTGTTGGTATATGTAATTATTTTAAATATATTTTAAGTATATTTGCGGTATATACAAGTAATAATAAATTGTATACGCTTAACAAATTTTAATATATATGTTGTATATAAAAAAATATGTTTCACTAATTGCAATTTTTTTGAAAGAACTAAGATAAGCAAATCAATAAAGTAAAGCCTCAATTTCATAATTTTTAAAATAAGAGAATTTTACTAGTTTGTATAATAAATTAAAAATTATTAATAGTACCAAAATCTATGAAAATAAAAGAAAATATCTAAAAAATGATCAACTAAAATAAAAAGAGCTGAAGATATGTTGAATGAAAACTTCATTCGATCCTTAAAGCTAAAGATAATTAACAAAACTATCTACTATATGTTACATGTGATATATACTTTTAGTATATTTTTTATATATGTTCAAAATATCTGAAAGTATATATATATAGAAAAGAATTAAATTATTATGAAAACTGAAAATCATTGAATTGTTATTATACAAAAATTTTAATATCATTATATTAAAATGTTTATGCTGGTGAAACCAACAAATGATGAGTTATTCAATGTTTATGAAAATGAAAAGAAATTCATTATGAACCTGAAAGAAAGAACATTCACTTGTAACAAATTTCAAATGGATGAGTTACCATGTCCACATGCAATTGCAATGTTGAAGGAAATGAATCAAGATCCTTATGAATATTACTCATATTATTATACTAAATAGACATTGATTGCCACAGATGAAGCAACAGTATATCTAATTGACAATAAAAGCACATGGAATATACCAACTGAGGTAAAAGAACTAAAAGTGTTTCTCCCATAATATAAAATCAAAGCTAGAAGACCTAAGAAAAGAAGATTGAAAGCATCCTGGGAGAATAAAAATAGAAACAAGTGTGGAAGATGTGGGCAACCTAAACACAATAGAAAGACATGCAGAAATTTACACAAAAAAAAAAAAATTGATTTAGTACAATACAACATTGATATATACAATATTGATATTCATTGATTTTTCATTCTATTTTTTGATATACAAAATTGATTAACTGAAATACATATAAGGGAAAAATACAAAAATATATAATTTTTTGATTTTTTTTTATTTTCACAGTTCTTTTTTTCTTTTATTTTTACTTTTTTTTTTTATATATTTGGGTATATGTTTGGTATATTTGGTATATCATTAGTATATTTTTGGTATATATTATAATTTTTAAAAAAAATTTTTAGGTATGTAGGATTTTTTATACTATTTTTTTTATATATAAAATTGATTAACTAAAATACATACAAGGAAAAACTACAAAAATATAAGATTTTTTTATTTTTATTTTTTAACTTTCACAGTTCCTTTTTTCTTTCACTTTTATTTTTTTTTATATATGTTTAGTATATGTTTGGTATATTTGATATATGTTTAGTATATGTTTGGTATATTTGATATATATTTAATATATTTTTAGTATATTTTTGGTATATATTTGGTATATGTAATATTTTTGAAAAAATATTTTTAAATATATAGTATTTTTGAAAAATATTTTCACAACAATAAAAATAAATTTTAATAATAATAATAATAATAATAATAATAATCATAATAATAATAATGATGATGATGATGATTAATTCAATTGGCAAGTTGATTAGTTAGTTTTCTATTTTATTCATTAGAGATTGAATTATGATTTAAAAAAAGAAATTTAGGGAAATTTACATAAATATAGAAAAATAATAAAAATATTTATTTTTATTGTTAAAAAATCTTTTTTTAAAAATATCACATTTCCTATTAAAAAATTTAAAAAATGCGAGTTATTTATCATAATTTTCACTTTATGTAAATCAACTAAAATTAACTAAATATATACCAAAAAAATAAAAAAAAAATATCCCAAAAAATTAACATTAAAATCAACTAAACATATATCAGAAAAATAAAAAACAAAAAATATTATTACCACATTTTTTGTATAATTATTTGGAGCAAAGAGATTTCCTAGAAACTTACATAACCACACGCATAGACACAATATACAACATGCTTATAATTTATTTGATCTTCTCTCGTAATTAAAATTAAAAATATAAGAATTAACATCTCTAAGTTTAAACTTTTTTTAGTTTTTTGAATAATAAAATGATCAACTAAGCTCAAATTACCAAATACCATTAATCCTTTGTTGTCAGGTACGCCGCAGTCTCATCCTCAACATAGTAATCACCGTTGATTTTATAAAAAACAATAACTAATCCCATGGCAAAAGCTCCATGAAATCCAGGTTTTCAGCCACTGATTCTTTCTCTGTATTCAAGTTTCTGCAACACCAATTTGCAAATGACCCTTCTATTTGGTTGCTGACCCCATTTTTTTTCCTAAATACCATTCTCACCTGTGATATAGATTTGACATCTATTTACACACAAGATAATTAAAAAAAAAATCGAGTTAATTGTCTCAGTTTCTTCCCTAGTCAAACACTAAAAAATGCATAGTTAGTGGCTGTTCAGTGGACATAAATAATCCTTCTCACTGGTTCTCTTTCGCATAAATAAATGAAAGAGAATTTTGAAAAGAAACTGGAAAAAAAGGGGGAAGAAAAAAGAACGAAGAAAATTAAAAAGAAAAACATAAAATTGAAAATAAGAAAGTAAAAAAACCGTATAAAAGAATAAATAAAAAATAGGCCGTAAAATTGATAAAAATTAAAAAAATCCACATACGATGTAATTTCCTCAAGATTAAATGGATTGGGCCTAAATATTATGATATGTATTTTATATAAAATGTGAACTAAATCTTAATATGTATTTTATATAAAATTCTAAATAGATTTCTATTTAAATATAGATTATATCATCTCTCTTAATAACTGTGATAAGTAATCTCTATCCATTAAAAATTTATAGAATAAAAGAAGATGAACCTGATCGTTCCACAAATACTTGTGCTTGGTTGATTATTTTATTATTTCTGATTGATTATCATATTTATTTATATGAGGAGCATCTAAATCATTGTAAGTCTTTATATTGAATTATTTGTGATTTAATTTATATATGTGTATTTTGGGCTAATAAATCCTAACATGTGGTATCAGAACTCTCATATATGAATTAAAATCCTATAAAAATTAATTGATAAATTTGGTGGAAAGTTTAAAATTATAATGTTACTTGAAATTTTCCTTTTTGTTTTCATGAAGACTTGACATACATCTAAAATCAAGTGTATGATATATTATATATGAGCAATTGCAATTGTCATATGATGGTAATTTATATATTCGGTGAGTGCTAAATATTCACATATGTGCATCATGTGCTTTGTAGAGAATCATGGATTGAAACATCAGTGTATAAATATTAAAAATCAAATTGGGGTATATATATGTGTGTATATTACGAAGTATGGTAATTAAATATTGTTTATCATGCAAAAGAAATAGATATATTTTACTTATTATTATTGATTCTAATTCATGAATTGAACTGGTATCATATATAAATATAAGTATATTTTGGCAATAATATAATTTTGTCATAGGCCATATTAATCCACTATTTGTGTACAACCATGACATTGATGAATTCACGAGAATAAATATATATCTCAGACTAAACTGATTGTTCGCTTTAAGCTACACAAGACTCAATGTCATATATTTTTTGTTCTGATGGAGTTTTAATAAGCTTCATATTTGCTATTGGTGTTAGCATTTTGCATTTATTGTATTTATAAAGCAAACGATTGTTATTTTAACTTGTCTTGAATCTAATATAGAAAATTTTAGTGCCTTATAATTAATTTCTATTTTGTCCTCAATTTTGCTTATTATTTTGACTTTGAGGATTAATTATCTATGTTGATAATTATTATTAGTGCAATGATTAAATATTAAAATGATTATGCAGTCAAATTGTTATTACTCAAGGTATTATTTTATTTGAAAGTAAAGTATGTGACGTGAAGTTTTTATATTGAAAATACCATTAAATTCAATAGACATAAAAATAGTATTTGTATTTTTCCATTAGGAATGTAAAATTTGTATTTTAGTCCATCATATTTTTTTCTTCATCTCTAGCATATTGCAGTTAGTAGTGGGGGTGTTGACTCTTATTGCCATAGAAACTGGTTGTTTTGTTTTGATCAATTTTTTGCTTCATGGTTGTAATTCATGAATGATGGATTTTACCTCTTGTGGTGTTGTTAATTCTGAAATTTTGGGTTGCCATTAATGTCCTATGATGATAATTAATGCTAAGGAATTAATGAACACCATATGTTTGTTAATTTTCATAATAAAGTAAAGTTTATATAACATATCAAATTGTTAGCTTAAGTTGAAGCTTGTGATTAGTTAATTAAGTTATTGTTGTTAATTCTGAAATTTTTAAGACTTATTATCTTGCATTTGATGTTAGGAATTAAGTTTATGAAATTGAATTGGCTTGGGTGAATTTAATCACGGCAATTTGGCTAGAGATTGTTTAAATTAGTCGAAATTATCTTGAAGTTTGTCTGAAGAAATTTAATTTTCTCTCAATTTTTTTTTTTACCTTTTTGATTTGTGACATTAATGTGATGGTCTAAATATGATTTGGATCATGTTTGATGTGTTTATATCAAATGTATCCAAATTAATAAGTTAAAGGAAAGCAAGCTAAAATTTGTGCAACTTGAGTTTTTTGGGCAACTTTGAAGGTTGATTTGATAAAGTAATGGGGTTGTTGACCCTTGAGCTTTTTATACCATTGATAAGGATTCATGAGAGTTTCCTAGAAGCCAAAGATGGAGGCAAAAATCACCCTACCACCCAAATAACTATTTTAAGAAGTTGAATAGTTGCAATTGCTAATAGCAAATAAGACATTTTTATCTTTAAACTCTTTTGATCTTTAAGAATATGAAATATTCTTTTTTTGTTTGGTTTCTCCACTTTAATGGTTTTCACAAAAAAAATTCAGCTATGGATAAATAATTATTCTCATATGATGATTAAGTTTAGAATTGTAGGAGCACATAAAAATTATATCACATGATCCTACCAACTTGGGATTTAGCGGCTAGAGAAACCCATAAGTTTCTGAGTATTTTTTGTTACTATATAATAAAAAAACATAATATAATAGTGTGCTTGCTATTAATGTTGATATCAATTGATATTATAGTTCAGAGTATATGAAACTATAAATTTAATTTGGATATGCACACTACTAATTGGACTCATAACCTTTTTTTGATATTTGGATAACATAAATTAATGTTATTTTATTTAACAGGTGAAGCATGTGAAATTAATATTTATGTCATGTTAATATATTACTAGTATTAAATATTATGGGCATTAACATAATATCTCATAAGAGAATTTATGTGTTAATAAAAGTTTTGTTACTAAAGTAACGCATTTATAAAGATTCATAAATTCTTGTTTACGTGATGTATATAAGATGAAATTCTCTAAATTATTATATATAGTAATTTACCCAAAGGAGATTATCATATATTTTATTTTAGACTGAAAGAAATTTAGTATTAGAGATAATGCATGATTTTGAAAGTCTATCCATCTAAAGGAGATAATTTTTCTTTTTCTTGTCAGTCCATATTTTTTGTATGACTAGGTACTGGAGAATCATATTTACATATTATATCATCTACCTAAATAAGATTTATAATGATGCTTCTAGACTCTCGTTTTGACTAAAGTTATAATGTTAAAAAGCTTATACATGTATTTAGATTGCCCATAATATTCTTGTATATAGTATTATCTATGACAAATTTATTGTTTACAATCAATTTATTGTTGAAATTATTTATTTGATTTGATTGTGTAGCTAAAGATTAGATAATGAGTTTATTTATGGACTATTATCTAAATTTGTCATTCTATATCCTGTCCAAATGGGGGTTACTGATTATTTAATTTAGAGATAACTTAAAATCTTGTAATAAGATGTTAATTTTTACCAAGAATGTATAAATTTTTTAAGTACTTTGGTATTCTTTATTAAGTGTAGAGATTTTATTACATTATAATATGTTTTACCCAAAAGAGAATGTGCAATAACGGTTTTGAATTCTCAAATGAATATTAGCTTATTTTGGGATTTAGGAGATAGAGAAAGTCTTATATGTTGATAAAATAGTTTTTTTTTATCATTTTATTTATTACTGATTAAAAAATGTATTGAAAGTTCATTTGGCAACCAAGAGGGGGTTAAATTGGTTGGAATGACAAATTAAGGGCAAATTAAAAATTAATAAGATGAAGAAGGGAAGAGAAAAATCAAACACAAGAATTTTATAGTGGTTCGGCCAATACTTACCTATGTCCACTCCCCAAGATTACATTTGAGTATTTTACTTGATCTTTTTGCTGATGTAAGATCAAATCCAAGTGTTTAAACTCATACTCAAACCTTACAAAGTGTTTTCAAAAGCTCACACTTCAAACCTTCATAAGTATTTTATCAAAAACTCACACTCAAACCTATATAAATGTTTTACTAAGGCTCACACTCAAACCCTTAAGAATTACAAGAGATGAGAAGAAGAAAAATTCCCTTTAACTTTTCTCAACTCTCAAATAATCAATGAGTCATAACCAACTCAAAGATTTATAACTAATAGCTCACAAAAATGGTTTTACAATAAATAAGTTTTTCAAGCCATAAATATGAATGATTTGGTGCAATAACTTAATAATAAGTTTTCAATTATTATTCTCTTAATTTTAAGCTTCCCACCAACTCATATTTATAGTCTTGAATAAAATATAGCCATTTGGCTTCATTTAATACTAAAAAGTACAGTTGACAGTTTTTCCAATGGTTAGTTGTAACACCTGAGATTTCTTTTACTTGTATGTATTCTGAAATTCTTATATTGATGTATATAAAATTTGCTGTGGAATGTTTATTTTAGAAGTGAGATTTATTTGTTTTGATTTAAATTTCAGAGTTTGTATTTGTATAGAATTTTGTGAATCTATGTCTAAGGTTTTTGTAATATCTGCCATTTTTGAAGTGTATTTGTTGATTTTATATGTTTGGAGAATTTTAAATTTTTAAATGAGAATATTGAAAATTTCAGAAAACTTTTATTTTGGGTTGCAGCAGAATTTAGTGTTGACCATTACTTACTCTTAAAGACATAATTTGATAAAGTGTAAAATATAAAAGTTGTTAATTTATGTCTTAGCTATAAATCTGTAAAATAGTGTGGTGAAATTCTGAGTATGCGATGAGTTGTGTCTATTTGAGCGAAGCTGGTCGGGTTGAGAATTTCTGCAGGGATATAATATATGTTTGGAATTTCTAGGAATGACTGAGGCAAAATTAGTTGAAGTTGTGAACATAAAAAATATTTCTGTGTGTGTTGAGATGATGCCTGTAAAATTTCAGAATTTTTGGATAAGTATATCTCAGTGGAGAGTGTTTTGTAGCAGGAATATGAAGGTTGTAGAGTGGGAATTGAGGGAAGAAACTCACCAGTGACCTTGATTGAGTTACCTATACTGGAGTTAGATATTATATTAGGTATGGATTGGTTATCCCAGAACCGAGCCTATATCGATTGTCATGGGAAGAGGATAGAGTTCAGACCAGAGGGTCAACCTGGTTTTATATTTCAGGGTGAGAGAGGTGACGTGCGGGATAATATCATTTCAGCTATTGGTGCTAGGAGATTGTTGAGAAAAGGATGTCAGGGATATTTAGCTCAAGTGATTGACACACGAGTATCTGTATCTGGGGTTGATCAGATTCCCATAGTAAATGAATTTCTTGATGTTTTCCCCGACGACTTACCAGGATTAGCACCCGATCGAGAGATTGAGTTTGAGATCGAGGTTATTCCTGGTACTGAT
>CANXYC010963027.1:0-15425 GCA_948193065.1 Aleurites moluccanus
GAAATTTCTCCATTCTCATTTATTGTCATTATCATTATTCAAAATAATTAAATAAGTAAAATGCATACTTATTGCATAATAAATTAATTCAGCCAATAAAATTTAAAAATTATATACACATATATATTCGAAAATGACATAAGAAAATGGTAGGTATTACATGCACATTGTATTGATTGATACCCTGTACTAGGAAGGGATGTCCTAGTCATAAGACCCGTATATATATAGTGATTTGTACTTGGCACATTTCTATGCGTTTCATGACTCTATATCTGTCATTTCCATCTTGTCCACGTGATATGTGCTTCATTGATATGATTGTTTACTTATAGTCATATTCTATACTTGATTCTGTATTACAGACACTCTGAGCAGATTGATCTATTATTTCATTTGCTTACTGCTTATTGATATTCCATTATCTGTTATTTGTCGATGCATATTAGATTCACTGAGTATCATATATACTCACCCTCTCACTGTTTGCCCTCTCAGGTGCAGAGTAGGAGGCAGATATCCCAACTCTTTTGGCTCTCTGTGGATTCTGCAGATCTTGTGTCAGTGTAATATTATGAACACTATATTATTTTGTATGTTCATATCCTACCTGCTCCATGAGTTTTGTATGGTATAGTTAGAGTATGAACATGTATGTATGGGAATATTAGAGATTATTAATGATGATTGTGGTATTTTCAAAAAATTACAAAATGAATAACAGAGTGACAGTATGATAGTGTTATGTAAGTGATTGGCTATATTTATTGTTATGTGATTGATGATGAGTAAGATATATTTCCTCTGCAATATTGTTATAGGATTGTCGTGATTGATGGGTTCTACGGGTGCCGGTCACCTCGGCATCTCTCGCACCCTAGGACCGTCGTGATCCGGAAACGAGTCGTGACACTCGAACTTAAGGTGCTTAAAGATTAAGTGTTTACAATTATATTATTGTGTTGGCTCTAAGAGATATTTTGAACATGTTCACCTTTAGAGACATAGAGATAACCCGAAAGGTAAGGATTTCTGAAACAAATTGGAACTAGCACAGGATGATATTGGTGAGAAGGAGGATTAGAGTGTTAATGAGGATGTTGAGATTGAGGCACTAGTTGAGGGAACTAGCCCCCAAGAAAAAGAAGAAGAGAAATTCAGTCCACTTCACAGTCACAAACCAGCCAACTAGTCTCTTTCTCATCAAATTCCTTCTAAAATCATGTCTAAGAGCAATTTGGAAGGATGAATGCTCCATTTGATTCTCTTAAGAACTTGGTAATAAGTGAGTTTGCCAAAGTGATCACAAGATTGATTTTGTTGAGACTTGCCAACAAAATTTGTAGGAGTCCATATTTACCTTGCAAAAGGACTTGGCTTTTGGAGCTACACTAAGTGAACTACATGATGACCCATCTCCACCTCCACCTACTTCTTGAACTTTTGTTATAGTTTGGCTTATGTTTTTCATGTATTTCATTTTTCTTATTGTAATTTTGGTACATTTTGAAGCTTTTAGCTATTTTGCTTGTGCATTGGCACTACTTGTTTAGTTTTTGCTATTATTGTTCAGTTTTATAGCTATTTTGATATCACTATTTCTATTATAACTTTTGTTTAATGAAATGCTTATTTTGACTCATGTTATAGATCTTGTTTCATCCATTGATTGAAATTTATTGAATGGGTAGTATATTGATATCTAACCATTGATTGGATTATCTTACAAGGTTATATACTTGTTTAGCTCCTAACTTTTTGATTATTGACAAAAAGGGGGAGAATAGGTTTCACGTCCCAATTTTAGAACATGACGGTCCTAAGATATAGGAAAAGTATAAGGCTACCGACACCCGTAGAACCCTTCTTTAACTTGTAAATATCACCTACTATAATATATCTATATCTATATTTCAGTCTATCTGTCATCATCTGTGATCATATATGATTTCAATAAATCTCATTTATATTATATATTAGTAACTAATAATATTACAGACTATACTAAGTATAGTCATCCTAATAATTTACATATCTATGGAGCATCTAAAATATATACAAGGAATATATACAAGTTCAATATTTACATTATTATAACACAGCTAGATCCACTGATGAAGAAATATTGGACCAACTCTATTCCTGACCTGAAAAGATAAAACCACTATAAGAGTGAGTATTTTCATACTCAGGGAGTCAATATATATATTCTCACATATTAAGCTAGGTAGGAAATAACAAATGAATAGTATTAACAATTGACTCATGGATAGCACACGAAAGGACCAAATCAAGGAAAATAGTTTATAGACATCAAATATAGATGTATAGGCACTGGAAGAAATAATAACCATGTATATATAATAAATATTGAGCCATAAAATGCATATCATTGTCAATATAACATGTAAATAGCATAAGATGGATCAGATCCTATAGCCGGGACCATAACCCTTCCCAGCTAGGGTATCACTGGAATTTCATTTTGCACAATGTTGATGGCATTTACTCACTACCCCATTAGTAAGGTAGCTTTGTCATATAAATATTAGAATAGTTTAAAGATAGTAAATAATTGATCAAATAGGCAAGAAAATCAACAACATTCAGTTTCTGTGACTCTAGCTCAATTGAGCTATTTAGGCAAGCAAACACATATAAGATCATTATCCATAACAAAGGAACATTATAGTATAGGCAAAATGCCGCAAAAGTCATTCAGGATACAAGTTCAAAATATGTTAAGAAAACATATTTATACTAGTGACAAAGAAAGTCACTCATTTTAGCAAATTTGGTAACAATTGGATTCTTAAGGAAATTAACAAAGGTCATTTCGTCGAGCACTTGGTATGCACTACTTTAGGACCAAATAAATATAGTTTTGGGACATATTGATCAAAAGCCAAAGTTCACAATTCAAACCCCAATGCCAACAAATACAAAGGCATTATCAAACAGGATTTATATACATCAATAAACAACACAATCAGAGATTGAATTCATGGAAAATTCAAAGGAAACTCAATTGAAACACTTTGGCCAAAAAGTTGCAAGAATTTAAATGGATTCAAATTGATCAAAGAAAGGTTTAAACATGCATAATAATATACATATAACTCACCAGAATCGACGGTTTGATCGTTTACGAGATAAAACGCCTATTTGCCTATAATAGGCAAAAACAGTGTTCTTCAGTTTTCTTCGATTTTACAATAAAATTTACCACATATTTAGCTTTAAATGGATTCTAACTAACATATTTAAACATTAATTAGAATTATGGAATCCTATACAGAAAATCCATCTCAATCATAAACCTAGTTTTAGGTTTTCTCCAATTTCGATCCAATCTTGAAATCCATCTATCTAATCATGTTTCTAATCACTTATATAACTTAAATGAATCAAAAGAATGAAGAAAACATCATCCTCGCCTGAATTCTTCAAGTGGCCAAAATTTATGTTGAATGGTTCTTCAATTTCTAGCTTGAATTTCTTAGAATTTTCTATGGAAACTAGCTTAATTGGAAGTTTAATCGAGTTTTCTATCAATTTTGCTTGAAGTTTGAATGAAATTGGTGGAGTTTTGGAGGAGGAGACTTGGCTATAACAAAGGAAGGAGGATAATTTTATGATTTTTGGAGAATTAGATGGCTATTTATATTAATTAACTTTCAGCTAATTCGATTTTCCCCCGACACTTCTCGTATTTGCATTTTGAACCCGAAACTTATATCTATTTATTTTTTTGTCACATTTCAATTCTAAAATAATATTTCTTATATTTCTCCAACTTATGAGTCTAATGGTGATATTAAAAATTTAAAATTCTGAACTCGTTTATTAATCAAAACATCGACATGCTTACCTATCTATTGGGTCAATTTTTAGCGATTTGTCAAATTGTGCAAGTATGATGTTCTAATGTATAAACTAACTTTATTTCTGCTTAAACAACATATATTCAAGGTTATATAAATGAAATTCGAGGGTGTTACACTCTACTCTCCTTTAATAAAATTCATCCTCGAATTTTAAATTATACATACCTTGTCATTGGAATAAGAATGGATATCTTATTCTCATATCCTGCTCACTTTCCCAGGTATATTCATCCATCGTCTTATTATTCCATAACATTTTAATGTCACGACCCATTTCTGGATTGCGATGGTCCTAGGGTGCGGGAGATACCGAGGAGACCTGCATCCATAGAACCCATCAATCTAATCAATATAATAACAATATTGCAATGAAACAACATATCTATATCCATCATCAATCACATAATAGTATATAACCATTCACTCACATATACACTATTCACTCTGTCACTCTGCCGTTCATTCTGTAAACTTTATGAAAATACGATAATCATATCATTAATAATCTCCAATATTCCCATACATACATGTTCATATACTAACTATACCGTACAAAACCTATAAGGTAGCTAGGATATGAACATACAAAAATAATCAGTGTTTAAAATAATTACACTGCTAAATCACTGCAAAATCCACAGAGAGTCAAAAGCTGGGATATCTGCCTCCTACTCTGCACCTGAGAGGGTAAACAGTGAGAGGGTGAGTATATATGATACTCGGTGAATCTAATATACATCGACCATTAAAATGAGTAATAAAATATCAATAAGCAATAGGCAAATGAAGTAAATAATATCAGTCTGCTCAGAATCTCTATAATACAAAAGCACGTATAATATATGACTGTAAATAAACAATCATATCAATAGAATCAATATCACTTGGAAAAGATAGAAATGACAGATATAGAGACATAAAACACATAGAGATGTGTCAAGCACAAATCAAGTATACATATAAATAAAAATAAGACTGTATGGATCTTATGACTAGGACATCCCTTCCTAATACAGGGTATCAATCAATACATTGTATACAATGCCGACAGCATAAACTCACTACCCTGTCGGAATGGCAGCTCTATCAAATCACCTCGGAATCAATAAAAGTAATAAACACATCAGTAGATACCATTTCAAAATGATGGTATCGACAAGTATCCATAACTCATTAGTAATCAATTTAATGAGCATAAAGTCAATAAGACATTAATAATAATCGATTAAACGATAACCAAAAGTCTAGCAACCAATAATGAAAACAAATATAAATTGGTCATTTGAGGCCAAAAAGTTGATGCAATTGACATGCTATTGTCGCTGGTGACGGTGGCATTCAAATGGTTGGCCTACAGATTTTTCGACATGATTTTGGTGTAACATTGACATTGCTCCAATTATCAACAAACATACACATTGAAAGCAATTCATAGGCAACAATCCCAACTCAATAATCTTCATCAAGCATATCAATTTGGCATGGAAAACAAGTCCAAAACCAAGAACAAAAATCAAGCAATTTATGCCAATTAGGGTTCGGCCAAAATGGCCTTTTTATATATAGATTCCAATTGATGTTTTAACAATTTAGGCATGAAAAATGATGCATAAAAAACTCAGTTAGCACTTCAAATTACCTAGCCATTGCCACCTAATTCCTCAAATTCTCACAATAGGCAAAATCGATAACTTTCTCCAACTAAATTTTCTACAACAATATAAACATCAATTAATCACCAATAAATATCCAATTGACTTATTCTATACTCAAATTACACATTCTAACTCATATGCACAAAATCATATCACACAACTTTGATTTAGGGTTTGAAAATTGGGTAAAATTGCTTAATGCATCAATTGATGCAATTAAACCATTTACCCAATCCTACCAACATCAAATTAACCTAATTAAAATCATAAAATCCAACAAAACAATAAATTACCTCAATTTCTCAAAATGGCCGAAATTTCTAAAGCCATTGTTCTTGAATTTCCTTGATTTTCTATGGTTCAATTTGATGGAGGATGGATTATATGTTGTTTATTTCAAGTTTCCAACACTTTCTCTTCACAAAATGGATGGAAAATCAAATTGGAAAAGAGAAATGGAACTCACGAATGAAGAACAAGGAAAATGGGCTAAAAATTTTCTAAGGCAAGTTTATATAGTAAGACAAGAATGGCAAATTTCACTTTTAGTCCTCCAACTTTCTTTAATTTGCTTTTGATACATTTTCACTCGGTTATTTGTTCTGACAATTCCGTCGGGATTTGAAATTCAAAGTGAATATTCAAACATCTTATTTTTATTAATTCTAATTAATAAAAATAGTTTCAGAGCCGTTCTGAAACTCAGACTGTCGAAATTTCACTATTCCCCTAAAGTTTCATTTATTTACGGTTTTGCCATCGTTTACTTTATTAGTGTTCTTAAACATTTTTCTCGTATTTCTTTTTACTATATTTACATATGCATATATATTATCATTTACCCTCAAGTCAAAATCATAAATTCATCCATCGACCGTACTGCTATTTTTGTGGCAACGATATCGATACCGACATTTTTCGGAAAAGTTTCTCGTTTTTACTCTAACTGAGTTTTCTAAATTATCTTTATCCATTTTGATATTTTCAAACCATATACTGAGAACTTATTTTACAAAAACTTGTTATGCATATATAGGGTATTATATTTAACCATTGTGATCTCTTTATTATGCAATTGCCTGACTTGTTGATATATTATCTTCACTGGTGTCTCTTCATAAGTCAAGTCTTCATCAACCTCAATTGCTTGTGGTTCCAGGATATGTGATGAATCAGACACATTTACATAGCATGGAAACATGTAATACTGGATGAACGTTGCTCAAGTTGGGTGGGAGTGCCAACCGATAAGACACATTGCCGACCTTCTCTAATATATCGAATGGCTCGACATATCTAGGTGATAGATTCCTTTTCTTGCCAAATCTTATTATACCTGTCATAGGTAAAATCTTCAAGAATACATGATCACCTATAGTAAAATGAACATATTTTCTCTTCGGGTCTGCATAACTCTTCTGTTAGCTAAAAGTTGTCTTCATCCTTTCTTGAATAATGTGGATCTTCTACATAGTTTCTTTTATTAATTCATGACATTCTAATTATTTTTCCCTTAGTTCTACCCAACACACAGGAGATCTACATTTTCTATTGTACAATGCTTCATATGGCGCCATGCCAATAGTTGAATGATAGCTATTGTTATAGGAAAATTCAATCAAAGGCAAATACTGATCCTAATTCCTTTTAAAATCAAGCACATAAAACCGAAACATATCTTCCAATGTCTGAATCGTATGTTCTGATTGCCCATCTGTTTGTGGATGAAAGGCCGTACTAAAGTGCAATTAAGTACCTAGTGCCTCTTGAAACTTCTGCCAGAACTATACAGTAAATTGAGTCCCTCTATCTGAAATAATAGTTAATAGTATGCCATGAAGTCGCACTATCTTGTCAACATACAACTGGACATACTGAGCAGCTGTGTAGCTGGTTTTCACTTCTAAGAAGTAAGTTGTTTTAGTCAATCGATCAACTATTATCCAGATAGAGTCATATCCTCATGAAGTTCTAGGTAAACCAACCACAAAGTCCATGGTTACTTGATTCCATTTCCACTCTGGCAGTTTTATCTCCTGCAATAGCCCTGATGGCTTTTAATGTTCAAATTTAACTTGTTGATAAGCTATACAAGTGGAGACAAATTGAGCTACATCCCTCTTCATATTGGACCACCAATAATGCTCCTTTAGATCATGATACATCTTCGTTATTCCAGGATGAACACTGTATAATGTTATAATACCCCAGCAGACAAAACAATAGATAGTGAGGAAGTACATAAAACAGTATGGATATATTGGGTTATAGTAATGAATATAGTATTAATTGAAGTATGAGTAGACTCAATCGATTATTGAAATATACAGAGAATAGTAGAGTATAATATTCAATAATTTTTGAACCTCAACCGGGCCATTTTTGAGATACTGTCCCGAAAAATATCGGTATTAATTACACTGCCGAAAAATAGCAGTCCGGCTAATTTAAGAATTTTTAATCCAGACCTGTGGGGATTAAGTTAGTTAATTTTATATGAAATTATGGTGAAAAAAAGAATTGAAAAATATTTTGAAATACTGAAAATAAGAGTAATGGCAAAATCATAATTTATGGCAACTTTAAGGGTAATTATGGAAATCCACTGTCTGGGATTCATAATTGACCCAAAACTATTTTTAAATAATAAAACAACCTAAAATAAGTTATTTCACTCCCCACACTTGAGGTTAAATCTAAACAGAATAGACAGAATAAATTACAGAAAATTTTGGGGTCAAAAATACAAATTAGAAAAATTTTGGGCTAAAGTATAATTAAATAAAGTTGTGGGACCCACCAATTCTAGAAAGAGAGCAAGGTGGCCAGCCATGATGATGGAGAGGATTTTATTTGATAGGAAATAATTAATTAACTTACCAAATTAATGAAAAGATGACAAGTAATTAAAAATCTAGAAAAATTTATTTTTCTTTATCTTCATTTTTTTTAGTTGGCTTTTGGTGTATATAAAAAGATGAAGAGGAAAGCTATTCTAAGGGGGAAGGCAGAACCATATGTAGAGAAAAACCAAAGAAATAATTTTCTAACCGTTTCCAAAGAAAATCAACCAAAAATAGATAGGAAATTGAAGAAGAAAGAAGCTTTATGAAGAAAATAGATAGAATTTGGTATTAAATTATTTGGAGGAGCAAAAGAAGAGGGAAATTCAAGTGTTTTAAATCAAGGTAAGATTTTTTAAACTTAGTTATTTGATTGAATTTAATAATTTTATGGTTTAATTTAGTAAATAATAGAGTTAATTAAGCTAAAAATGTAAAGAGTGAGTTAGGGTTTATATAGTTTCTGAAATCTGATTTGAGGCAGTAAATTTTGGCTCATATTCTGAAATTTTAATTACTGAATTTGAGGATGGTAAAAATATGAAAGTTATATATAAATATGCTAATTATATTTTTGTAAAATGAATTTGTAAAATTCAAAGTGAGAAAAGAGTTATTGAGTAAAAACTATGACTGACCTGGAATTAAATTTTCTGAAAAATGCTACTATTTTTTTTATTGTATATAATTATAGAGACAGAATTAAAAGAAATATTAAACATAAAAAGTGTTCATTAATTTATTATATATAAGCCTATAAAAGGTTTTTACAATTGGATTTATGGTTTATGAGATATTAGGTCATAAGTATAATCTGCCCAGATTGACTGATAAACAAAACATAGGTTACTGATTTCTATGGATATGAGGATCTTAATTTCTGAATTAGAGAAAGTGTTAAATATAAAAATATTCATTCATATGTTATCTAAATGGATGTTAACATTTTTTGTAATTGGATGAGCATAGAATTAATTATAGGTATGGAAACAGAGTCTATTCGGATAAAAATTTCAGGACAGTAGTTTAAATTTGAAAATTCACTAATAATTGTACAATGATCCAAATATTCTAAAAATTGGACATGTTATAATATTATATGTCTATTTTCTATAGGAAAAAGAATTGCAGTAATTAGATGAGTATAGATTGAGTTATGAGATAAAAAAGTATAGACTGCCAGAATAAGATTGTAGGCAAAATGCAGGGTAGCAGGGCTGATTATAACACTATAAATTGTATAGTAATGGAAATAAGGTGAATTTTGGATATGTTAGAGCTAAATATATTAATTTTAAGTAGGAACAAGAATTGAAGTAATTGGATAAGTATAAAGAGAGATATGTATAATGGAATACAGGCTACCAATAAAAAAATTTCGCACAGAAAAACCTTAGTAATTTGGAAATTCTTGAGAATCTTTTTAATTTGGAAATTCTTGAGAATTTTTTTAATATAAGTATGAGTAATGTAACTTTATGTTAAATAGTATCTAAATAGAAATTAATTGGATATGTAGAGTCGAGAATGAATAAGAGACGTGATGGGTACCATAAGAGATAAGGCAAAGAATCAAGGATAAAGGAAAAGGGAAATGTACAAGTCATAAACTAAGGTGAGTAATGTATAAATCATTATACATAACTATGATCTTGATTTATTGATCCAATGAACATGTTTCCTTCTTGATTGAATATCATCTTGTTATCGCTATTGATTATCCTTTGAGTTTTCTTCAAGATTAAAATGAACCATATTCATTAATTGTTATTGATATTTGCAATGCCTATTGTATTTGATCATATTGGAAACCCGAATCATGATATTGTACTTAATAGATCATGTACCCAAATGTTCCTAAAAGTAAGCTCATGAATACAAATTAAATGCCATTGTATCGTAATGTTTCTAATGAAAACTTGATATTATTATTGAAATCCATTAGTCTTCTGATATGTGGATTTGATAGAGCTTTCTTATTGACAGGGTAACGGGTAAATACCGTCGGCAATATGCACATGGACTTTACATGGTACCCTAGCTGGGAAGGGTTAACTGTCCTAGCCATAGATATGAGATTAATATGTACATGATATGAGATTATACGTATTCATGGCCCATTATCTGTCTTATCTACATGATATAAATATTGTTTACCTGTTCATTGATTCCAAGCTTATATCTTATTGCTTACCATTGATATCTTTTGTTATCATATTCTTATATTGCTTGTTTAATGATGTATACATACTTACTGAATATTTTTATAATCACCAAATAGTGGTTTATAATTTTTACAGAGATGAGATAGAGGAAGCTGATTCCAAGTCAATTTCTTTTCTGACTTGAGATGTCAAGTACATCGAGGTAGAATTTTATTCTCTAAAGGTCATGAGTGTCAATTCTTAGAGTTCTATGGTACTGTGTATAATTAGAAGATTAAGTACTATAATGTTGTATGAACATTGAAATAACTGATGATTCAGTGGCATTCAAAATGTAATGTGTAATTCTTAATGATTGATAATGATAATGATAATGAAGTGATAAAGATAGTGATACTCAAAATGTTAAAATGAAATTTACATGTTTTGAAAGAGATTTAGAAGTACTATGTATGTCTGTGAAACAGTGAAGTTGAGGTTATAAGGATTGCAAATTATTGAGAGTGTAAAAATAATTTTAGTGCAGGCTGTGTAATTTTGAGAGACTCGATTTTGGATCGAGAATAAGGTTAAAATTACAAAGGAAACTCGGCAAAATTTCTAAAAAATTTACAAGTAAATAATGGAATTTAAATATTAATGAATAAGTTAAGAATGTTTGTTTGATAATTGGATTGTTCATGGGTTCTATAGGTTTTCGGTGACCTTAGGTCTACCCTTACCCTAGGACCATCGCGACCCAAAAGTGGGTTGTGACAAATGCATAATGTATCTCCCTCATAATTCGCTCTTTAAGCCCATCTACATTTGCACACATAGCTGTTTCTCACATTTTAGTACCCCATTATCAATAGTGAATTCTGGGCTTTCCCAGCTCGAACATCTTTTTTTAACTTTAATAGCTGAGAATCTCTGTCTTGTACTGTTTTAATTTCATTAATCAAAGTCGGCTTTACATGGAACTGGGCTATTAGAACTTGGTTTCGATCCTGGGTTCCCAATTCAAAATGGACTCCCATATCAAGTAACTCTTTCACTTCTCTGATATTGTTCTCTTTGCAATTGTAATGTGACCTAAACTCCCCATAGATTTCGTGCTCAATGCATCTACAACAACTTTAGCTTTACCTAGGTGGTACAATATTTGACAATCATAATCCTTTAATAGTTCAACCCATCTTCGAAGTCGAATGTTTAGATCTTTTTGTTGTAGACTATACTATAAACTTTTTATGATCTGTGTAGATCTCATATTTCTCCCCATATAAGTAATGCCTCCAAATCTTTAAGGTAAATACAACTGCAACCATCTCTAAATCGTGTGTAGGATAATTTAACTCATGTTTCTTCAATTGACGAGAAGCATAAGCAATTACCCTCTTGTCCTACATCAGGACACAACCAAGTTCGACCCTCGATGCATCATAATATACTGTGAACTTGCCATTTTCTATTAGCAAAGCCAGCACTGGTGCTTATCTAAGACATGATTTCAAAGTTTGGAAGCTCTTTCACATTCATCAGTCCACAAGAATCTTTCTTGCTTTTTGGTCAGTTTAGTTATTGGAGCTGCAATTCTTGAAAAATCTTTAACAAACCGCCTGTAGTAACTAGCCATACCTAAGAAACCTTACACTTGTATTATATTAGTAGGTCGTGGCCAATTAGCTACAGTTTCCACCTTTTGTGGATCCATTTTAATGCCATCTTTTCCCACAACATGACCAAGGAAACATACCTCAGTAAGCCATAATTCACATTTTGGTAGCTTAGCATACAGCTTATGCTCTCGCAATATCTGCAACACTATTCTCAGATGCTCTTCATATTCTTCTTGGCTTCTAGAATAGATAAGAATGTCATCTATAAATACAACGACAAACTTATCCAAATAGGGCTTGAACATCTAATTCATTAGGTCCATAAAAATAGTAGGGGCATTGGTTAACCCAAATGATAATACAAGGAATTCGTAGTGACCTTATCGGGTTCTGAAAGCAATTTTTAGACACATCTTCTGTAATATCTGCAATTTTTGTTATTTTAATTAAATTGTATGTTTGAAGAATTAATTAATTGCAAATATGAATGTTTGAGAAATCCAGAAATTTCTGGTTGCAGTTGCAGGATTTTGTGAGGCTGATTGCATGATCTTAAAGAAATAATTTGATAAAGTGTAAAACATAAAAGTTGTGGATTTATGTCTTATCTTCAATTCTATAAAATGTCTTGATAAAATTCTATGTGTGTGAGAAGTTATGTCTCTTTGAGCAGGACTGGCCTGGTTTAGTGTTTCTGCAGGAAATCAATGTATGTTTGAATTTTCTGGGAATGACTGAGATAGTTTAAGCCAAAGGTGTAAACATGAAAAATATTTTTTTTATGTGTTGTGTTATTGGCTGTAAAATTTCAGGAATTTTGGATAAGTATATCTCAGTGGAGAATGGAAATTTATCAGACCTGTTCGGATGGACTGTGGAGCAGTAAGTCTGGGTGATATTTAGAGAGTCACCATGGTCTGTATAGTTGCCTTTGTGATTTAAATTTTAGATATGTTGAGCCCCCTGCATGTCTATTTTAAGTGCTAAAAAGAATCAGGAAGTTTGGATATTTGTAGCTCATTTGCGAGCTGATTAAGTGTAAGTTGTCCAGGAAAGGTTTCAACTTAGCAGAGTTTTGGTATTTGTGAGCCGGCAAATGCGAAGTGGAATTTGCGAGCCGGCAATGCGAGCAAGCAAAGTGGCGAAGAGAGATTGCTGAGATGACAATTGGCGAAGAGAGATATGCGAGGTGGCATATGCGAAGAAGGATTTGGCGAAGAGGAAAAGGCGAGGAAGCATTATGTGAAGAGGCATTATGCGAAGAGGGAATGTGCGAAGTGGCAGTTCATGAGCAGAGTTTGGCAAAGAGGAAAGTGCGAAGTGACAGTTTGTGAGTAAAGTTTGGCGAAGAAGGAATGTGCATAGAGGAGCTCGCGAGGAGAGTTTGGCAAAGCAGCATATGCGAGGTGGCATTTGCGAATTGGATATGCGAAGTGGGATTCGCGGAGTGGCTTATGCGAAGTGGCATTACCGGATCAGATTAGCGAACTGGGAAGTGCGAGCTGAAAATTGCGAGGTAGCATTGCCGAGTCAGGTTGGTAAGGCGAGCGGGATTTTGGGCAGTGGCCTATTTAACCCAGTGTCCAGTAGCAATTTTTTGCACAATTTTATTTCTTCTTTCTTCGTTCTTCTTCGGTCTTATCTCAGATCAGTTCCAATTATTGTCTAAGGCATTAATACTCAAAATTAATGTATTAGAACTCTAGATTAGCATATTTTAAGGCAGTAATTGTCAAATTTGAGCTGAAATCTCAGGAAATTCAGTTTTGAAGAAATAAGGTAAATTTTCTTCCAAGGTTATTTTCTTTTAGATTTATTAAGTCTGTTAGTTAGAATAATTAGTTATGGGTGTATAGAATTTATTGCAAGCATTTTAAGGTTATACATTGTAATTAATGTTGGAGAAATCAGAATTAATGGACTGTCATGAATAGTAATATGAACAGTAAATCCGAATTAAATGTAGATTTTTCTTTAAGAGATGAATTAAATTAATGTTGGGAATTAAGAATAGAAACTCTAAGATGGTTAAATGATAAGAAATCATGTTGAGTATTATTAATTAAGAAAAATCCTAATTTTTAATATTTGGATAAATTTCTTAGGAGGAGGAAATCAAAGTAATTGAGGAGGTTAGAGTTGAGCAAATTGTTAAAGGAAATTCAAGGAGTAAATTGTGTAGAGGTAAGTATGAATATTGCATTTGCTTATTATTTCTTTGAATTGATATGACCGAATATTCTTATTGTTCACCCATAAAATTCCTATATACTTGATATTGTTTTATCAAATTGTTAAATGAAAATTCTATGATATCCTAAAACTGAAATTTGCCACTTGTTCATGAGATTACCATGTATATATATATGTATATAATGAAAGTGACTTGGTCAATCTTTTTATATCAAGTTCACATGCTTTCTAATTGTTAAAAATTGATTGAAATTGTGATATATGTTGATGGTCTTGTGACCAATATATTTCTTGTGAGATTGAAATCTTATGACCCTGTGGATAGAACACTCTTCCCAATGAGAGTAAATTCATTGGTCCATCGTGCACTTTGGGAACCTAGCTGGTAGGGTTCTGTACTAGTGTTCCACCTAGAGGGGACCACGAGCTCTAGGCGTATGCCTGGCCAAGCATGCGTTTGTGATAAGGTAGCAAGGACTACCGATGCGCTCTATTGTGATAGGTAGCATGGCTACTGATGCACTCTGCAGTTCTACCATGATATTTGATATTGCTATTCAATTGTGAGCACTTTTGTTACTTGTAAGCCTAACCACATGATGATTCTTACCCATGTTCTTGGAATTGATATTTCCTTTGGATTAATATATATATACATATATATATATATATATATATATATATATATATGTATATTTCCTTCATATTGCATATTCATATCTTACTGAGTTTGTCACGACCTATCTCGGAAGTCGTGACGGTCCTAGGGTACGGATGATGCATAAGCGACCAGTACCGCGTAGAACCCAAATGACAACCTAAATGACATGCAACAATCAAATATAATCCAATTAATTATGAAAATGCTGAAGAAAATTCGACAGCATTTCCCTTAAAATAGGACTATACCTAAGAAAACAAAACACATAAATAACACTTCTATAATATTCCATCTCATCTCAAACACCAGGATCCCTCTGGATCTCCAAACAATCTCAATATTACCATCACAATATATATATATATATAACATACTCCACAATCATATATGATTATACAAACATTTATTATACTCAATATA
>CANXYC010963341.1:0-25586 GCA_948193065.1 Aleurites moluccanus
TTAGAGCTCCGTAGCTAGATATGAGATGTTGATTTTATATCCATGGATGTTATTTGTAGACTCTCACTTGTTCCATATTGATGTTAGATTCATCTTTTGATCGGTAAGGAACAAGTAGAGATGTTATGTTATAAATGATAAATTATGAGATTTTAATGATTATTTTGGATAGAATGTATGTTATTATGATTGAGACAGGTTTAGTTTAGGGTTCTACGGGTTTATGGTGGCCTTATGCCTACCCTTGCCCTAGGACCGTCGCACTGGTGGTGTCGGGGTGTGACAAATTTCTTAAAAGTTGCAGTAGGTAATGCCTTAGTGAATAAATCTGCTAGATTATCACTTGAACGAATTTGTTGAATATTAATTTCATCATTTTTTTTGAAGATCATGTGTAAAGAAAAATTTTGGTAAAATATATTTTATTATGTCACCTTTAATATATTCTTCCTTTAATTGAGCAATGCACACTGCATCATGTTTATATATTATTGTTGGAATTTCTTTATTGAAAGATCGACTACATGATTCACGAATATGTTGGGTTATTGATTTTAGCCAAACACATTCTCAGCTTGATTTATGAACTGCTATTATTTCTACATGATTTGAAGAAGTAGCAACTATTGTTTGCATATGTAATACCCCAGCAAATAGAACAGTAGACAGTAGATAGATATAATGAACTATAGTAAATGATATGGTATTAATTTAAGTATGAATAGGCTCAATTAATTATTGAAATATATAGAGAATGGTAGAGTGTAATACTCAGGAATTTTTTAGCCTCAATAGGGCCACTTTTGTGACACTGTCCCGAAAAAAAATACCGGTGTTAATTACACTGTCGGAGAAATAACAGTCCGGTTAATTTAAGAATTTCTGACCCAAACTTGGGAGGATTAAATTAGTTGATTTTATGTGAAATTATGGTGAAAAGAAAGAGTTGAAAAATATTTTGGAATACTGAAAATAAGAGTAGTGGCAAAATCATAATTTAGGGTAACTTTAAGGATAATTATGGAAATCCACTGTTTGGGATTCAGAATTGACTCAAAACTATTTTTAAATAATAAAATAGCCCAAGATAAGGTATTTCACTCCCCACACTTGAGGTTGAATATAAACATAATAGATAAAATAAATTACATAAAGTTTCAGGGCAAAATTATAATTAAGGAAAATTGGAGGACAAAAGTGTAATTAAGTGAAGATGTGTGACCCATCGTTTATTTCATAATTCTAGAAAGAAATGAGGTGTCTGGCTATGGATTTGAGCAAAGAAATTTTTATGGATATTTTACTTAATAAATTTAGAAATTAAACAAGTGTCCAAAATTCTCGAACTATCTCCAAAATTCTGTATTTTTTTTTAGTTCCTTGAATTTAGTATAGAGAAAGCAACATGAAAAGCAATATATACCCATTTGGCCGAACCACGGAAGAGTGAATACTCATCAATATTATTCTCTTTTCCATAGTAAAACCAAAGCCAAATTAAGGGAGATAGAGGGAAGAAAGAAGGGGATTACATAAAATTTATATAAGAGGTAGTATTCAAACTGTTTTGGAGGAAATCAAAAGAGGTTAAAATTCAAGTATTCAATTGAAGGTAAAGTCTCTAAACTCCATATTTTTTATTGTATTTAAGATTTCTATGGTTTGATTTAGTAAATAATTGAGTTAATTGAGATAAGGATACAAGGAATGAACTAGGGTTTCAAAGGGGTTCTGAAATCTGTTTCAGGCAGTAATTTGTAGATGGAATTCTGAATTTTTAATGAAAGAATTTGGAGATGAACAAAATAAGATAGTTGTAGATAAATATTTTAATTATATTTATATAAAAGAAATTTGTAAAATTCTAAGTAAGGAAAGAGTTATTGAGTAAAAACTATGACTAACCTGAAATTAGGTTTTCTGACAAATGCTATTGTATTTTTATTATACATAATGATAGAGATAGAATTAGAAGAAGTGTTCAACATAAAAATTGTTTATTTATGTCTTATATATAGGCCTTTAAAAGAATTTTATAATTAGATTTGTGGTTTATGAGATATTAGGTCATGATTATAATCTGTCCGAATTAACTGATAAACATAACATAGGCTACTGAGTTCTATTGATATGAGGATCTTAAATTCTGAATTAAGGAAGTAGAAAATATAAAAAAAATTTATTTGTATGTTTTCTAAATTTCTGTAAAACAGTTTTACAATTGAACATATATAATTTGAGTTATAATGAAAAGATTAAAGTCTACCTGGATAGATGTTGTACAGGTGCAGGGCAGAGTTTAAAAATTCACTATAAATTGTGCAGTAATCCAAATATTTTGAAATTTGGATATGTTATAATACTATAAGTCTATTTTCAATAGGAAAAAGAATTATAATAATTGGTTAAGTATAGATTGAGTTATTAGCAAAAGAATAGAATATGCTAAGTCAAAGATATAGGGCAGAATGCAGGGCAACAGGGCTAGTTGTAAGCCTAAGTTTAAATTTACACCATAAAATGTATAGTAATGAGAATAATATGAATTTTGGATATGTTAGAGCTTAATATATATAGTTTAAGTAGGAATAATAATTGAAGCAATTGAATAAGTGTCACGACCCGGTTTCCTAGATCGCGATGGTCCTGGGGCACGGGAGATGCCAATGGCGACCGACACCCGTAGAACCCAGTATCACATGCACAGTCTACAAACCACAATATATTATCCATTTTAGTTAATTATCATCCATTTTGTTATTCTGTAGTTGATTCTGTAAATTTTTGCAATTGGCTGTAACAGTTATATATCATACCATAATATCATCCTATAACTCATATATCATCAAGTATCTCATAATAACATCATCAACATATATACTTGTTCATCTCCTAGCTAACCCATACATAACCCATGGAGTAGCTAGATAATAAACATTAAAAAAATAATACAAAATCAGAAATATACATTAGACTGTCTACAGATATCCCCAGATGACAGATGACAGGAATATGCACTATACTCCTCTCCTGAAATGGGTAACCAATGAAAAAGTGAGTATAGATGATACTCAGTGAATTTACATGTATTCACAATAATTAGTAGGCAATAATGGCATAAAGGTATCAATAATACAAAGATAGTGTACAGAATCAATATCGATTACAGAATAGCCAAAAATTACAATATAGGCTCGGTATCATATGGGAAGACAGATAAAGGGATGGACTGTATGAAAAGAAATCATACAATCTCCAGTAATCCATATGGACCATATAGGTCTCCAGTAACATATCAATATCAGTAAACATAAGGCTAATTAGGCCCTATTGCCAGGACTATAGCCCCTCCCAGCTAGGGCATCACTAATACAATGTGCACATCATCGACAATATTTTCCCACTACCCTGTAAGATCGGTAGCTTTGTCCAGCCATATAAGGGTCAATATAACAAGGGATACCATTATGCAATAATGGCATCCTACAATCAATCAGTCCAATATCAGTCAATTCAATTATCAATAGGAACAATGGCAACACTATAGATAATATACAATCAATGATAAATGGTTTGGCAATTAAGAAAGACATAGAACAAAAGTTGGTTCGGTGGTGGAAAATAGTAGGTCAATTGGTATGTCAACATTGCTGGCGACAATGGCATTCAAATGGTAGGCCTATGGAATTCAAAACAATAGACCAAAGGCAAATGAACTGGGCATTTTACCAAACATATGTTGGGCATACAATGACAAGCCAATAGGTTAGGTTTAGGTGCAAACTTGACTTGTCCAATTCAATCAAAACAAAGCTACATTGTCAACAAAGGTATAGGAATCAAAGAAACACAATTAAACAACATCAAAATGGATCAAATTAGCTAAGGAATTCAAAGGAAGAACAAGCAAAAATCAAAGGCATGAATAGTGCTAGGTGGTTCGGCCAAAACAAGATTTTTGCCATAGGTTTCCAATAATCAATTCAAACAATTAGGCATGTTATTTGATGTATTATAGACTCACCTAATGCTTAAAATCACTTTAGAAAGCTCACTTCCAACCAAAATTACCAAATGGCCTATATAGCACACCTTTGTCAAATGTTGTGTTCTACATCAAATAAACCACTAATTAATCATCCATTCACATCCAATTAACATATTCTAACACTAATTAATACAATCAAGCACTAAATCATCAAACCCTTTCTTACAACTTCAATTTAGCTAACCAAATTAGGCATTTCTATAAATTTGCATCAATTGATGCAATATAACTATAAACCCATCAAATTCAACCTAAATAACATCTAAATAATCAATAAAGTCAAACAAAACAACTTATTACTAACGAAAGGGTGAAGTGGCCGAAACCTTTGCCTCCAAATATCTTGAAATTCTTCAAAATTCTAAGCAATCTAATGGATGGAAAAGGTAGAGCAAAGATTAAACTCCATTTTTCTATGAATTTCTTTAAGAAAACTTGATAGAAATTGAAGTAGAATTGATGGAGAAGAAAGGAAGAAGAGTTCGACAATGGTGGAGAAGAAAAGAAAATGATGGCCAATTTTTCCTAAGTGAAAATATATATAAAAAAATCAAATGGCAAATTACAACTAAATGCTCAAACTTTCATATATCACATTTTAATTCAAAATCTTCTGTAAATTATTCTGTCAATTCTGTCAGGATTTAGATTTCAAAGTGGGGAATCAATAGGCTTATTTTAATTTATATTTATTTATAAAAATGGTTTTGGAGTCATTCTGTAACCCTTACTGACCAATTTCTACTATTTACCTTAAACTTCTATTTATTTACGATTTTGTCATTGGTTATTTTTTCAATGTTCCTAAATGATGTTCACTTCTTTCTTTTTACAAAAATTACACATAAATTATAATGATCTTTTACCTCCATATCAACTTCGGAAATTCTTCTGTTGACCGGACTGCTAATTTCTCGGCAGTGTTCCCGACACCGCCGCTTTCCGAAAAAGTATCAAGTTTGCTTTCTAACTGTGTCTCTAAAATTATTTCACATCGTTTCAAGACTAATGAACCTCAAACTGAGAATTAATTCATGCATGTGAATTAGAAATTTATAGGGTATTACATTCTACCCCCTACAAATAAATTCGTCTTCAAATTTAAATAAAACATACCTCACTGCTGGAACAAGAATGAGTATCTGCTCCTCATCTCCTGCTCGCTCTCTTAAGTGCACTCCTCTATAGACTGATTCCTTCAAAGCACTTTAACCATCGGGATCTCCTTATTCCGAAGCTGTCTGACCTGTCGATCAATGATCTCCACTGGAATCTCCTCATAAGACAGATCATCACTGAGATCCACATCCTGAACCTCCAAAATGTGCAATGGATCAGACATATACTTCCGTAGCATAGAGATATAGAAAACTGGATGTACATGGCTCATACTGGGTGGAAGAGCCAATCTATAGGCCACACTACCAATCTTCTCGAGAATCTCAAACGTGCATATAAATCTTGGTGATAACTTACCCTTCTTCCCAAATCTCATAGCACCTTTCATCAGTGAGACCTTAAGGAAGACATGATCACCAACTGCGAAACGTACATCCTTCCTCTTCGGATAAGCATAACTCTTCTACCTACTGAAGGCAGTCCTCATCCGATCTCTGATCATAGGAACCTTTTCCATAGTCTCTCTAATCAGCTCTGGCCCCTCTAATTGCTTTTCTCCTGGCTCCACCCAACAAACTGGAGATATGCATTTTCTACTATATAGTGCTTCAAATGGAGCCATACCAAAAGAAGAGTGATAGCTATTGTTGTAGGAGAACTCTATCAATGGCAGATAATAATCCCAATTACCTTTGAAATCTAGAACACACAATCTCAACATATTCTCCAAAGTCTGGATCGTCCTCTCTGACTGCCCATCAGTCTGTGGATGAAAAGCAATACTGAACCGTAACTGAGTACCCATAGCCTCCTAAAACTTTTGCCAGAATCGAGAAGTAAACTATGTACCCCTGTCCGACATAATTACCAAAGGAACTCCATGAAGTCGCACAATCTTTTCTATATATAACTGTGCATACTGAGCTGTAGTGTAGCTGGTCTTAACCTCCAGAAAATAAGCAGACTTCGTCAGACAGTCAACAATCACCCAAATAGAATCATAACCCCTCAAATTTCATGGTAGACCAACTATAAAATCCATAGTCACCTATTCCCATTTCCACTCTGGCAACTCTATCTCCTGAAGTAGCCCTGATGGCTTTTGATGCTCAAACTTAACTTGCTGACAGGCTAAGCATTTAGACACAAACTGAGCTACATCTCTCTTTATCCCTGGCCACCATAAATATCTCTCAGATCATGGTACATCTTGATAATTCCTGGATGTACATTGTATGCTGAGTAGTGAGCCTCTCTTATAATCCGATCCCGTAGCCCATCAAAATCAGGTACATATAGGCGTTTCCCACATCTCAGTACCCCATCCTCTACTGTGAACTCTGTCATCTTCCTATTTTGTACCTCTCTCTTAAGCTTTAGTAGATAAGGATCCCTGTCCTGAGCCACTTTTATATCATCAAGTAACAATGACTTCACCAGAAATTGGGCTATTAGAGCCTGATTCCGATCCTGAGATCCCAACTCCAACTCTACTTCTAAATCTGCCAACTCTTTCATCTGTTGAATCAATGGCCTCCTACCAATAACAATATGAGCTAGACTGCCTATTATTTCTTGCTCAATGCATTAGCCACTACATTGGCCTTCCTTGGGTGATAAAGAATCTCGCAGTCATAATTTTAAGAAGCTCCACCCATCTGCGCTGCCTAAGATTCAGATCTTTCTGCTGAAATATATACTGTAGACTCTTATGATCAGTATATATCTCACATTTCGATCCATACAAATAGTGTCTCCAAATCTTCAAGGCAAATATCACAGCTGCCATCTCTAAATCATGTGTCGGATAATTTGCTTCATGCTTCTTTAACTGTCGAGAAGCATAAGTAATTACCCTACACATCTGCATCAATACACATCCCAGACCAATCCGTGAAGCATCACAATACACTATAAATTTCTCTCCCTCTACTGGTAATGCCAACACTGGAGCACTAGTAAGGCAATACTTCAGAGTCTGAAAGCTACGGTCACACTCATTAGTCCAGACATAACTCTCCTGTTTCCTCATCAATGTAGTCAATAGAACTGCAACCTGAGAGAAATCCTTCATGAACCTCCTATAATATCCAGCCATACCTAGAAAACTGTGAACCTCTAAGACACTGGTAGGCTGGGGCCAATTGGCAACTGCTTCTATCTTCTGAGGATCCACTTTAATCCCATTCTTGCATATTACATGCCCAAGGAAGCATACTTCGGTTAACCAGAACTAGCATTTAGATAATTTAACGTACAACCAGTGCTCCCGAAGTGTCTGCAACACAATCCTCAGATGCTCCATGTGATCCTCCTCACTCCTGGAATAAATAAGTATGTCATCAATGAATACGATGACAAACTTATCCAAATATGACCTGAACACCTTGTTCATCAAATCCATAAAAGCAGTCGGTGCATTGGTCAACCCGAATGGCAACACCAAAAACTCATAATGCCCATATCGAGTCCTGAAAGTAATCTTAGGTATATCACCCTTCTTAATCTTCAATTGGTGATACCTAAACCTTCGATCTATCTTTGAAAAATGGTTGGCACCTTGCAGCTGATCAAATAAGTCATCAATCCATGGCAATGGATACTTGTTTTTCATTGTGACTTTATTCAGCTGTCTGTAGTCTATACACATCCTCAAAGAGCCATCTTTCTTTCTCACAAACAGTACTGGTGCACCCCAAGGAGAACTACTCAATCTGATGAAACCTCTATCCAATAGCTCCTGTAACTATACCTTCAATTCCTTCAGTTCAGCTGGAGCCATTCTGTATGGTGGAATAGATATAGGGTTTGTGCCTGTATGCACTTTAATCTCAAACTCAATCTCCCTCTCAGGGGGGCAATCCTAGAAACTCCTCAGGAAACTCCTAAACTACCGGTATCTGATCCAACTGTACAGAAGACTTTTGTACATCTACTACATGTGCCAAATAGGCTGAACAACCTTTCCTAATCATCCTCTTAGCTTAGATAGCAGAAATCAAGTTAACCCGGAACTCCCGAATATCACCCTGAAACTCAAACTCTGGCTGCCCCTCAGGCTGAAATCTAACTCTCTTCCAATAACAGGTTATCACTGCCCGGTGCCTCATCAACCAATCCATACCTAAGATAACATCTAACTCTAGTATAGGAAACTCAATCAAATCATCACATAAGATGTTATCATCAATCTCAATAATGCAATCAGGATAGTAATAATTAACATCCACACTATCACCTATATGAGTAACAATCATCAATGGCACATCTAATAATCTCCTTTCCTTATTCAATTTAGGTGCAAAATGTGGTGACACAAAAGAATAAGTAGCACCTGAATCGAATAAGGCATCTGCAATCTCATTCTGAATCAAGATGGTACCTGTAACTATGTTGTCGAATCTCTGGGCCTCCTGGGTGTTGACAGCAAACACTATACCCTTACCCCTATCAGTTGGAGCCTGATTACCACTGGGAGCCTGTCCTCCCCTATCTCTACCTCTGGTTGTAGCCTCTCTACTCAGATTCTGACTCATCTGTACCACTGGTTGTGAGACCGTGACAGACGTCTACTGATCAGCCCTCAATGGACAATTGTTAGCATAATGGTCCTGCTGGCCACACCTCAAACAAGCACCAGTCCGTCTCCAACACTCCCCTCCATGTGTCCGACCATAAAAACCCATAAGTAGGAATGTTGGGTACCTATGTAACTGGCCTCGAAGAACCCTGAGAGTAAGCAGGTGCTGACTGAACTACTGGCGGTCCCCTACTCTGTAGTCTCCTCCTCTGATTACTAGCTGTAGATTTCTGCTCAAACTGAGGTACTAGCTCTACCTGTCTCGGATGGGAGCTATTCTCCCCCCTCCTAATCTGTGATCTGGGACCCCCTTTTCTCTTCTAGTCCCTTTTTGCCCTCTCAGTCTTGTATTTCTCTTCCATTTGTATAGCCTTATCAAACACTGTAGTCAAGGAAGTGAACTCTGTAGCCAGTAATGCATTATGGAGTGCAGCATGCAGACCCCTCTGAAACCTACTAATCAAATAAGCCTCCGTAGGAATAATATGAGTAGCATATCTACTCAGCCGAATAAACTCGTCCGCATACTCCTCCACCGACCTGTCTCCCTACTCAAATTGCTCAAATCTGACCAAGTTACGAGTCTTCACTCCCTTTATAATGAACTCGTCAATCAAACCCTACCTCAACTCTACCCATGTAGGTGGGTGCTCACCAAAAAGCCTGGGCTCCATCCGCCTCGAGAACCAAGTCCATGCCTTACTCTTAAGCAATAGCCCAACCAGCTCAATAGCTCTCAACTCTGAACATGGTAGTCTCCTCACTACCTTCTCCACCTCCTCCAAGAAATCAACAGGAATAGTGCCTCTATCTCCCCTGAACTCAGGTAGGTTTAGCTTCAGAAAGCTAAACATCGATATTCCTCCCTCATCAATCACTCTCCGACCTCCCTGTACAGCAAGCTCCCTCTGAGCCCCCACTGGCTGCACAGGAGTCGGTACTACTAGAACTGCCTCTAGTATGGCGGTACCTGCTGTCGCTCCCGCCTCATCTCAGCCATCTCTCTCCGTAACTCCATCAAACCTCGCATCATCTCCACTCTCCAGGGGTCATCGCCCCTCTTTGTATCCTTTGTAGTCCGTCGAGACTGAGATGGATCCTCTGATACAATAATCTCTCTCACCAATGACTCATTGGAGGCTACCTCTGCCTCCCAGGTATCTCTGTCTCTGTCGTCGGACATCTTTGTAATCTGTCAGAAAAAATGATAACAGTCTCAGAAAATGACAGAAATGCAGAATAATGACATATGACAGATGATAATAGCAAAGGACGACAAAGGAAATCCTATGCTCCATGGTATACTTAACTCTATCCCATTCTGTACTTAGTCACTATTTCTCTGTAATTCGGGTACTATTCATCTATAACTTAAGTTCCATTATCTGTAAACCTAGTGCTCTGATACCACCTCTGTCACGACCCGGTTTCCCGGATCGCGATGGTCCAAAGGCACGGGAGATGCTAATGGCGACCGACACCCGAAGAACCCAATATCACATGCACAATCTATAAACCATAATATATAATCCATTTTAGTTAATTATCATCCATTATGTTATTCTGTAATTCATTCTATAAATTTTTGCAATTGGTTGTAACAGTCATATATCATACCACAATATTATCATATAACTCATAAATCAAGTATCTCATAATAACATCATCAACATATATACATGTTCATCTCTTAGCTAACCCATACATACCCCATGGAGCAGCTAGATAATGAACATCAAAAGAATAATACAAAATCATAAATATATATATTAGACTGTCTACAGATATCCTTGGATGACAGATGACAGGAATCTGTACTCTACTCCTCTCCTGAAATGGGTAACCAATGAAAAAGGGAGTATAGATGATACTCAGTGAATCTACATGCATAATTAGTAGGCAATAATGGCATAAAGGTATCAATAATACAGAGATAGTGTACATAATCAATATCAGTTACAGAATTGCCAAAAATTACAATATAGGCTCGGTATCATATGGAAAGACAGATAAATGGATGGATTGTATGAAAAGAAATCATACAATCTCCAGTAATCCGTATGGACCATATAGGTCTCCAGTAACATATCAGTATCAATAAGCATAAGGCTGATCAGGCCCTATTACCAGGACTATAGCCCCTCCCAGCTAGGGCATCAGCAATACAATGTACACATCGCTGACAGTATTTCCCCACTACCCTGTCGGATCGGTAGCTCTGTCCAGCTATATAAGGGTTAATATAATAAGGGATACCATTATGCAACAATGACATCCTACAATCAATCAGTCCATTATCAGTCAATTCAATTGTCAATAAGAACAATGGCAATGCTATAGATAATATACAATCAATGATAAATGGTTTGGCAATTAAGAAAGACATGGAACAAAAGTTGGTTCGGTGGCGGAAAATGGTAGGTCAATTGGCATGCCAATGCCACTGGCGACAGTGGCATTCAAATGGTAGGCCTATGGAATACAAAACAATAGGCCAAAGGCAAATGAACCAGGCATTTCATCAAACACGTGGTGGGCATACAATGTCAAGCCAATAGGTTAGGTTTAGGTCCAAACTTGACTTGCCCAATTCAATTAACACAAAGCTACATTGTCAACAAAGGTATAGGTATCAAAGAAACACAATTAAACAACATCAAAATGGATCAAATTGGCTAAGGAATTCAAAGGAAAAATAAGTAAAAATCAAAGGCATGAATAGTGCTAGGTGGTTCGGCCAAGACAATATTTTTGCCATAGGTTTTCAATCATCAATTCAAGCAATTAGGCATGTTATTTGATGCATTATAGACTCACCTAATACTTCAAATCACTTTAGAAAGCTCACTTCCAACCAAAATCACCAAATGGCCTATATAGCACATCTTTGTCAAATGTTGTGTTCTACATCAAATAAGCCACTAATTTATTATCCATTCCTATCCAATTAATATATTCTAACACTAATTAACACAATCAAACACTAAATCATCAAACTCTTTCTTACAACTTCAATTTAGCTAACCAAATTAGGCATTTCTATAAATTTGCATCAATTGATGCAATCAAACTATAAACCCATCAAATTCAACCTAAATAACATCTAAATAGTCAATAAAATCAAACAAAACAACTTCTTACCAACAAAAGGGTGAAGTGGATGAAATCTTTGCCTCCAAATATCTTGAAATTCTTCAAACTTCCAAGCAATCTAATGGATGGAAAAGGTAGAGCAAAGATTAAACTCCATTTTTCTATGAATTTCTTTAAGAAAACTTGATAGAAATTGAAGTAGTATTGATGGAGAAGAAAGGAAGAAGAGTTCGACAATGGTGGAGAAGAAAAGAAAATGATGGTCAATTTTTCCTAAGTGAAAATATATATACAAAAATCAAATGGCAAATTACACTAAATCCTCAAACTTTCATATATCACATTTTAGTCCAAAATCTTCTGTAATTTATTCTGTTAATTGTATCAGGATTTAGATTTCAAAGTGGGTAATCAATAAGCTTATTTTAATTTATACTTATTTATAAAAATGGTTCTGGAGTCATTTTGTAATCCCGACCAATCAATTTCTACTATTCACCTTAAACTTCCATTTATTTACGATTTTACCATTGGTTACTTTTTCAGTGTTCCTAAATGATTTCGACTTCTTTGTTTTATCAAAATTACACATAAATTATAGTGATCTTTTACCCCCATATCAACTTCAGAAATTCTTCTGTTGACCGGATTGCTAATTTCTCGGCAGTGTTCCTGACACCTCCGCTTTTCGGAAAAGTATCAAGTTCGCTTTCTAACTATGTCTCTAAAATTATTTTCCATCATTTCAAGACTAATGAACCACAAAATGAGAATTAATCCATGCATGCGAGTTAGAAATTTATAGGGTATTACAATAAGTGTAGAAAAAGAAATGGGTAATGGAACCTAGGTTGCCAGCATTGTAAATCCTAGTAGAAACGCTAAGATTTGGGGGGAAATGTAAAATTTATTTTGTTAGAATTTAATTAAAATAATTTCATACTAATTGAAGTTTAAATTGAAATTTAATTTGAATATGTCGCTTCTAAAAATAAGGACAAAGATGATGAACAATTGAAGCATTCCTATTGCCTTGGTTAATTGAGGAAGAAAATAGTTGGCAAATTTTGGTTTAGAGGTGAGTAATGTACATATATCATTGTTTTGTCTTTCTCCATTGGAATAATTGAATCCTTTTACTTTGGACTTTTATTTAATTCTAAATTGGCTTTGCTAAAATTTGATTATATATATATATATATATGAACTTCCCTAATTATCTTCATCACTTGAATATCTCTTCCATTGACTCTTGATTATTGATATAGAAACTTAAATGTGATTATTTGTTATATGTCTATTCTATGTGAATCCCATTGTTATAATGATATGATTATGACAGAAAGGCCCATCGATGGGGTAGGGTTTACTACATCGGCATTGTGTACAATGAGTAATCGATGCGAACCCTAGCTAGGAGGGAGTAAGGTCCTGGCCATAATGTCAGATCAACCTTATGCTCAAATTGATTAATTGCTACCGTGATATGTAACTTTTCTATGTGGATTATATGAACCCAAAATTTTCTATCATAATTATTATTATTGACTCACTGATTCATTGATTAATGTCTTATGTATTTCATATTTCTTTATTGGCATCGTCTCTATCTATTTATTGTAAATTAATATTCTCAAATATATCTTGTTAGCCTTTCTTTATTATTGAAAAGAATTGACCTTATAAGCACGATACATGTATTTTACTCACTGAGTTATACTCATATCGTTGTGATTTTTTTTTTTTTTTTTTTTTTATAGGAGCGACTTAGATAGTGACAGTTCTAGCTCTCTTTCTTCTTCTCGCTGGAAACCTACATTATCTATGTACGATTTGAGATATTTTGGGCACTGTAACAATTCTAGAATTCAGCTCAATGATTTTCGCATAGATTTTGCCATATAAATTTGTAAACACTTAATCAACAAATACTTTGAAATGTAAATATTGAATTTAAATTATAATGAATCTAGAGAAGGTTATTTGAATCATTATGGAAGTGTTTATATGCATTTTTGGTATATTGGAGTTGAGGGTATAAGGGGTTTTATTGAGAGTGCAATTTTTCTGCAGGCTGTGTTTTATTAAAAGACTCGGTTTTGGGTCAGGAATAGTATGAAAAATATAAGGGAAACTTTGGCAGTTTTTTCTATAAATTAATAGGTAGGGGGATTCTACGAGTGTAGGTGGCCTTATGCTTTCCCTGTGCCCTAGGACCATCACATTCCAAAAGTGGGATGTGATAGCTTCGTAGAATGGCAAGATATAACTGTACTGCCACATGTGAATAAATAACCCATTTGAGATCGAGCTTTGTGTGGATCAAATAAGTACCATGCATATGCAAAACCAACCAACTGGGGTATAGAATCACTAGCATAAAACAAACCCAAATCAATAGTTCCTTTAAGATATCGCAATATATGCTTAGTGCCATTCTAATGTGTAATATCCTAGAAAAGCCTACCATAATTATATGATTAAAGTTCTCAGTATGTGGTTTGAAATTATCGAAATGACTAAAAATAATTTTAAAGACTCAGTTAGAATGAAAATGAAATACTTTTTCAAAAAATGTCGGTGTCGCTGTAGAGAAAATAGCAGTCCTATCGATAGATGAATTTCTGATTCTGACTAGGGGTAAATAATCATATATATGCATGTGTAATTACAGTAAAAAGGAAGAGGTGAAAAATATTTAGGAACACTGAAAAAGTAAGCGATGACAAAACCGTAAATAAATAAAACTTTGGAGGTATAGTGAAATTTGGATTGTTTGAGTTTCAGAACAGCTCTGAAACTATTTTTGAATAAAGTATAAATAAAAATAAGATGTTTGAATCTTCACTTTGAAATCCAAATTCTAACAGAATCGTCAAAATAAATTACAGAGGGAAAATGTGGCAAAAGTATAATTTAAGGAAAGTTTGAGGACCAAAATGAAATTTGCTAAATGTGACATAGTATATAAGCCACACTTAGAAATTTTTTTCTTCATTTTCTTCTCTTGTCCAAAATTCCCATTTCTTCTCCCATCCATTTTCCTTCAAATTTGTTAAAGAAAATCAATGGAAACTTGAAACAAATCACATATTTTTCATCTTCCATCCATTTGCTACCTTCGAAATCAAGAAATTTCAGTAAACCAAGCACTTTGAATTTTCGGCCATTTCATCAAATTGAGGTAAATTGTTGCTTTATTTGATTTTATGGTTGATTTAGGTAGATTATATGTTAATTAGATTGGGTAATATGTTTAATTGCATCAATTGATGCATATACCATTTTTTTCTCAATTTTCAAACCCTAAAACTAAGTCGTATGAACTAGCTTAGTGATTTTGGATTAGTATATATAAATTGAGTGTAAAATATGTTAATTGGAAGTTAATTGATGAGTTATTTATGGTTTGTTTGATGTAGAAAATCGAATTGAGGAAATTTGTCATTTTTGCCTATTTTGAAGAATCGGAGGTAAATTAATTTTTGTGGCTTATTTGGAGTGTTAGATGAGTCTTTTATACATCATTTATCATGCCTAAAGTGTTAAATTGAAGTTTGAAATTCACCACCAAAAGTGCTCGAACCAAATTAGGGTATTTTTGCCTTCGGTTTTTGCTTCATTTTGGCTTATTTTCCTAAGCCAATTTGATCCATTTAATATTATTAATTATTGTGTTTATAATGCCTATGGAATTGCCTATAATGTGTGTTGTTGTTGATAATTGGGGCAATGTTGGAGTTGCACCAAAACCTTGCCAAAATGTCATTTCATTGTTGCACACCAAGTGTTCAATAAAATGCCTATCTCAAAAATCCATAGGCCAACCATTTGAATGCCATCGTTGCCAGTGACAATGGCATGCGAATTGCGTCAATATTTTGTTCATAAATGACCAACTTATATTTCATCCCATTGTTGGTTGCCAAACCCTTGGTCATTGTATAATCACTTGTTATTGTTATTCCTTTGGTTCTATTGCTCATTAAATTGATTGATGATGAATTATTGATACTTGGTGATACCATTATTGTGCAATGTTATCTATTGACTTGTTCTTGTTTCTATTGATTTTAATGTGATTTGATAGAGCTGCCGCCTCGATAGGTTAGTAGTTATATACTATCGATATTTTGCATATTGTATATTTATGCTCTAGCTGGGAAGGGTTATCAATCCTAGTCATAAGACCTGATCCATCTTATATTATTGATATGAGATTGATATGTATTTGACACATATTTTATGCGTTTCATGGCCCTATATCTGTCCTATCTATCTTATCTGTCTTGTCCATGTGATATACCTTCATTTGATATTTTTGTACTTGATTTTGTATCCAAAGATTTTTTAGCAGACTGATTTATTTATTTTATCTACCTATTGTTTATAGATATTCTATTACCTATTTATTGGTCGATGCATATTAGATTCACTAAGCATCTTATATACTCACCCTCTCACTGTTTCCCATCTCCAGGTGCAGAGTAGGAGGCAGATATCCCAACATTTTGACTCTCTGTGGATTCTACAGTATTTATGTCAGTGTAATTATATAAACACTATATTATTTTTGTATGTTCATATCCTAGTTGCTTTATGGGTTATGTATAGTATAGTTAGTTTATGAACATGTATGTATGGATTATTTTGGAGTTTAATTAATGATATGATGAATGCTATAACCAATTGCAATATGATTTACAGATAATTACAGATTGACAAAATGAATAGTAATTAAGTAATTGAATAATAAATTGATTGTAATAGATGATTGCATGTGATAATGGGTTTTATGGGTACCAGTCGCCTTTGGCATCTCTCGCATCCTAGGCCGTCGCGTCCTGAGAACGGGTCGTGACACAATGTCGTCGAGTTGGTGAAGAACTATATCTTGCTAACAAATTGACAGAAAATGCAATATCAGGCCTCGTATTATTAGTAAGATATATTAATGCACCAATGACACTAAAATATGATACTTCAAGATCAATAATTTCTTCATCATCTTATCGAGGCCGAAAAGAATCTTTATTCATATCAAGTGATCGAACAACCATTGGACTACTCAAAGAATATGCTTTGTCCATATAAAAATATTGAAGTACCTTTTGTGTATATGTTGACTGATGAATAAAAATTCCTTTTGCTAAATGTTCAATTTATAAACTGAGACAAAATTTTATTTTTCCTAAATCTTTTATTTCAAATTCCTTTTTCCAATAGTCTACTGCTTTTGGAAGTTCTTCAGGAGTTCCAATAATATTCAAATCATCAATATATACAACGATTATGGCAAACTCAGATCCTGACTTCTTTATAAAAACACATGGACAAATAGGATCATTTTTATAACCTTCTTTTAACAAGTATTTACTAAGACGATTATACCACATACACCCGAATTATTTTAATCTATATAAAGATTTATGTAATTTAATTGAATAAATTTCTCATAAACTTGAATTATATTTTTCTGAAATTTTAAATCCTTTAGCGATTTTCATATAAATATCATTATCAAGTGAGCCATACAGATAAGTTATGACTACATCCACTAGGTGCATATCAAGTCTTTCATGAACTATTAGACTAATAAGATATCAAAATGTTATTGCATCCACCACATGAGAGTATTTCTCTTCATAATTGATTTCAAGTCTTTGCGAAAAACCTTATGCAACAAGTCTTACTTTGTATCTCACAACTTCATTTTTCTCATTTATTTTTCATATAAATACCCATTTGTATCCTACTGGTTTCACACCTTCAGGTGTTTGGACTACTGGTTTGAAAACCTTATGTCTTTCAAGAGAATTCAGTTCTACTTGTATTGCATCTTTCCATTTTGGCCAATCAATTCTATTTCGACATTCTTGAACAGATTGTGGTTTAAGATCATCATTTTCATTCATAATATTTAATGCTATATTATATGCAAAACAATAGTCTACAACCATTTCATGTCGATTTCATCTTTTTTCAGAACTAATATAATTTATTAATATCTCTTTATTTTTATTAATTTCAGGCATTTTTACTTCTTCAGGAATTGTATCCATGTTAGTATCTGCATTTTCAATAAAATTATAATTATTATTTATTCCTTTTTTTTTCGAGGATTTTTATCCTTAGAACCAATCGACATTCCACGCTTCAAGCTTGCTTGAGATTTATTAATAGTAAAAAGTTGTCCTTCTGGGATGTCAATACGGATTGAAACTTTGACAGCTGGTATATGAGACTTTATTACTCGTTTTGGATTAGCAAGTGCATCTGACAATTGATTTGCTAATTTTTGCAAATAAATTATTTTTTGAACTTCTTGTTCATATTGCTTTGTTCTAGTGTCTAGATGAGATAATGATGAAGTATTCCATGTAATTAAAATTTTCAACCTTTTATTGTCTCCTCTTAATGCTAGAAATGTTGCTTGATCAAAATGACAATCTGCGAATCGTGCAGTAAATACATCTCCCATTAATAGCTCAAGATAGTTAATTATTGAGGGAGATTCATATCCAACATGTATTCATAATCTCCTTTAAGGACCTATCTTAGTGCGTTGTGGTGGAGCAATTGGGATATAAATTGTACATCCAAAAATTCTTAGATGAGAAATATTTGGCTCTTGACCAAAAGCCAATTCCAGCGGGGAGAATTTATGATAGCTTGTAGGTTTAACTCATATAAGTGATGCTGCATGTAAAATAGCATGTCCCCGTACTGAAGTAGGAAGCTTGGTTCTCATAAGCATTGGTCTAGTTATTAATTGGAAGCATTTAATAAGTGATTCTGCTAAACCATTTTGTGTATGAACATGTGCTACAGAATATTCAACTTTTATCCCAAGCGATATACAATAATCATTAAAAATTTAGTATGAAAATTCACCAGCATTATCAAGATGAATTGTCTTAATTGAATGATCTGGAAATTATGCTCAGAATCAAATTATTTGAGCAAGTGATCTTGCAAATGCCAAATTGCGTGTACATATGACCATCTAGTGGAAGCATATATTAAAACCATAAAGTATCTAAATGATCCACATGGTGGATGAATAGGTCCACATATATCACCTTGAATTCGTTCTAAAAATACAGGTGATTCTATTCCAATTTTAGCTGGTGATGGCTTAATAATTAATTTGCCTTGAGAACAAGCAGTACAAAAAAATTCATTACCTTGAAGAATCTTCTGGTTCTTCAATGGATGCCCATGTGAATTTTGAATAATTTTTCTCATCATTATTGAACCAAGATGATCTAATCGTTCATGCCATATAATAAAAATATTTGGATATGTAAACTTCTGTTTTACCATAAGATTTATTTCAATTATACCAATTTTTGTATAATATAAACCAGAGAAAAGAGCAAAAAATATTTCTAATACACATTTTTACCTGAAATAATGCTTGTAATATGAAGGTATTCTTGATTCTTCTCATTTATTATCTCAATATGATATTCATTACTGCGAATATCTTTAAAATTTAATAAATTTTTGTGAGACTTTAAAGAAAATAATGCATTATTTATACTAATTTTTGTTCTTTTTGGTAATAATATATTGGCTCTTCCCGAGCCTTTAATAATTTTTATTTTACCAGATATTGCAGTAATAATTGCCTCACCTATTTTTAAAGATGAAAAATATTTGACATTTTTCATAATTGTATGAGTGGTTGCATTATCCATAATACATATATCTTCTTCATTTATCTTGAATTCAATCAAATGTGGAGAAATATTCATTTGTTTCTTCATTGAAAACAAAATATATTGTTAGAAGTAGAAAAACGATTACATATAATGAATAAAATAAAAACATTATATTAAAGTAAACAAACCTCACACAAAATACAATAAAATAAAATAAAATATGTATTAAAAAAATACATAAAAAATGTCATGATATCTTTAATCAATTCTCCTTTTCAACGGGTTCAAAAAAATCAGCCATATCCAAATGTGTTATATCAATAGGATCATCATCTTGAAAAACACAATTGGTCTCTATATTCTTTCCTTTATTCTTCAATGATGTTTGATAAAATTCAACAAGATGTTTAGACATACGACAAGTACGTGACCAATGTCCACTCATACCACAACGATAACATTTACTTTTCATATTTTTTTGAATAAGACTTATTTTGTCCACTTTTTTCCTTTGTTATGTTTTGCTCCATCATTATCCCACTTCTGGTAGTAATATGTACTTAGAATAAGAATTATTGTTATAACTACCACCATAATAACTATTTTCACTATGACCATTATTATGACCACGTCCATGACCGCGGCCATGACTACGACAAAGGCCTTTACCTCGTATATGTTCATTATTATTATTATTATATACTACAACATTCACTTTAGGGAATGAAATAGAACCAGTAGGACGTGCCTCATGATTTTTCATTAGCAGCTCATTATTTTGCTCAGCCACAAGAAGGCATGGAATTAATTCAGAATATTTTTTAAAATTTTTTTCTCGATATTGTTGCTGCAGGAGCACATTCGAAGCATGAAAAGTAGAAAAAATTTTCTCTAGCATATCATCATCATTAATTTTTTTTTCTCCACATAATTTTAATTGAGAACTAATTCGAAATATTACAGAATTATATTCAATCACAGTTTTAAAATCTTGTAGTCGTAAATGCATCCAATCATATCAAGCTTTTGGAAGAATAATTGTTTTTTGGTGGTCATATCTTTCTTTCAAATTTTTCCAAATAACAAGTGGATCTTTTACAGTAAGATATTCAGTTTTTAACCCTTCATCAAGATGGTGACGAAGCAAAATCATTACTTTTGCACGATTTTGCATTGAAGCATTATTATCTTCTTTGATTGTATCTCCAAGACCCATAACATCTAAATAAATTTCAGCATCTAATATCCATGATAGATAATTCTTTCCCATAATGTCAAGCTCTACAAACTCAAGTTTTGTAAGATTTGACATGATAAAACTATCATATAAATAATAATTATGTTAGAGATGCAATACACAAATAAATAAAATATTAATAAACAAAATAACATTTCAATCATAAATAACATTTATTCATTCGTGTGCAATTATAACACATATAAGTTATTGTATTTAATATATTATATTATAAATATAGATTGTAGACATGTGAATTAAATTGCTCTATTTAACAAAAATAAAAGATAATAATACAATATATTAAACCATGCTACTGTTATTCTTAAAAAAAAATTGAAAGAAAAAACATGTTATTGTTATTGATCAAATAAATAATACATAATACTATAATCAATCAAATATATACTGAAAAAATAATTAACTAGCCTCATCCAATCCTCGAATTGTCTAATCCTAAATAAATCCCCAAATTATAAATTAGGGTTTCCTCAATTAATAATACATAACATGGTTCCTTAAAACTTTAACCATCTTATAGTCTCTATTATTGATCCCTATTATCAATTTAATTTGTCTCTTAAGAAAATTTGAAATTATGAATGCAGCCACTATTCACGTCACTATTCATCAAACTCATAAATTTCTCGTATCTTTCATATTAACCATAATTATTAGTCTTAAATGTTCTTAACCAGTTCTATATAACTCATAATAATTATTCTAACTACCAAAATCTTAGTCTATAAGAAAAATGGAGTTCGGAGAAAATCACTTTATTTCTCCAACTGAGTCATTGAAGAATCTTGACTTTGGAATAATGATTGAAACCTTCTTAAATGAGAGAATATAATGGTTTAATGCATTAATTATGAGTATTAATGCAGTAGAAAACAAATGGAACTGATTGGAGAAGAAAGAAGAAAAGAAAAAAATTATCGTGAAAAGAAAAGGGCTACTGCTTCTCCATTAAATAGGCCATTACCTCGCTAAATTCCACTTTGCCACTTCTCTACTTCGCCAAATCCTCTTCGCCAAATGCCATCTCGGCAAAGGCCTCCTTTCCAAATCCTCTTCACCAAATGCCACCTCAGCAAAGGCCTCTTCTCCAGATCCTCTTCGCCAAATCTTCTTCGCCAAATGCCACCTCGGCAAAGGCCTCCTTGCCAAATCCCCTTTGCCAAATCCTCTTCACCAAATGACACCTCAGCAAAGACCTCCTCACCAAATGTCACCTCAGCAAAGGCCTCTTCGCCGAATCCCCTTTGCCAAATTCCACCTCGGCAAAGGCTTCTTCGCCAAATTGCACTACCTGTTCTGCCGAGCTGGGAAACCTCCTTGCCAACTCGCACTAGACTATCTCGCAATCGATCTGCAATTTCCATTCGCCTCAATTCTACAACTGCCAACAGACTTAAGATAAAATATGAATCTAAAATTTATATAAAAAATTATATTCACTCTTATCCACATATTCTGTGAAATCAAAATACTGACTCATAGAAATCTTACCCAAACGCAATTTATAAGATTTTCAAAATATCAATATGGTCACAACACAAAAATAAAAATAAAATAAAAAATTACACAGGTATTACATTCTTCCCCCTTAATTAAATTCGTCCTTGAATTTAAGAATTCACTTAATCTTGAAACAGGTGGGGATATTTACCTCGCATAGTTATCTCACTTTCTCAAGTGCACTCTTCCATTACTTGATTATTCCATAAGACCTTAACCAATTCTATCTCTTTGTTCCTTAGCTTTTTGACCAATTTATCAACAATTGCTATAGGAACCTCTTCATAAGTTAAGTCTTGCTGAAGATCTATTACTTGAGCTTGCAATACATGAGAAGAATCTACCACATACTTTCGAAGCATTGACACATGAAAGACTGGATAAACATTGTTCAAATTCGGTGACAAGGCTAACCTATAGAAAACCTTTCCAACTTTATCCAAGATCTCAAATGCTCCAATATACCTTGGAGATAACTTGCCTTTCTTGCCAAACCTTAGGACTCTTTTCATAGGTGAGACTTTTAAGAACACTAAGTCTCCAACCACAAACTGAAGGTCTTTCCACCTTGGGTCTGCATAACTCTTTTGCCGACTGAAAGCTGTCTTTAATCTTTCCTGTATGAGTGGAACCTTCTTTGATGTATACTGAATCAATTCAGGCCTTTCTATATGCTTCTCTCCCACTTCACTCCAACACAAAGGAGACCGACACCTCCTACCATACAATGCTTCATAGGGAGACATCTGAATGGTTGAGTGATAATTATTGTTGTAGGCAAACTCTATCAATGGCAAGTGCTTATCCCAATTTCCTCCAAAATCAAGAATACACATTCTTAGCGTATCTTTTAGAGTTTGGATAGTTCTCTCAGACTGCCCATCTGTTTGAGGATGAACAGCGGTGCTAAAATCAAGTCGAGTGCCCAAAGACTCTTGTAATTTTTGCCAAAATCTTAAAGTGAACTGGGTACTTCGATCGGATATGATGGAAACTAGTATTCTATGAAGTCTCACTATTTTATCAACATAAATCTGTGCATATTGCGAAGCTGTGTAGGTTGTCTTGACTGGTAGAAAGCGAGCTGACTTTGTCAATCGGTCCACAATTACCCATATTCAGTCATATCCACTTGAAGTCCTTGGCAACCCCATAACAAAGTCCATGGTTATTCTCTCCCATTTCTATTCTGGTAAAGGAAATTGTTGCAGTAGACTCGAAGGTTTCTGATGCTCAAATTTCACTTGTTGGCAAGTCAAACATCTTTCCACAAACTCAGCCATATCCTTTTTCATTCCACTCCACCAATAGGAATTCTTAATGTCATGATACATCTTGTTGCACCTGGATGCACATTATACTTAGCATGATGTGCTTTATTAAGAATCATATCCCTCAAACCATCAACTGCTGGAACACACAGCATGATACCGAGCCTCAACATGCCATCAGTCACCACAAATCCCGGAGCCTTCTCTGATCCCGCATCGTTCTTTAACTTCATCAACTGAGGGTCTTTGTCTTGAGCTTCTCTAATTTGCTCCATAAGAATCGGCTTGATCTGGAAGTAAGCTAGAAGCATTCCTGAATCTAACAATTCCAAACTGATTCCTAAATCATACAATTCCTGCATTTCCCTCACTAATACTTTTCAGCTCACTTGGACATGGGCTAAGCTCTCTAAAGACTTCCTGCTTAAAGCATCAGCTACAACATTGGCTTTTTCTGGATGATATAAAATTTCACAGTCATAATCTTTAAGCAATTCAACCCATCTTCGTTGCCTAAGGTTAAGATCTTTCTGCTGAAATATATATTTCAAACTCTTATGATCTATGAAGATCTCATATCTTTCTCCATACATATAATGTCTCCATATCTTCAAAGCAAACACAACTGCAGCCATTTCAAGATCATGGGTTGGATAATTCACCTCATGCTTCTGTAACTGCCTAGAAGCATAGGCTATCACCTTTCCATGTTGCATAAGGACACAACCAAGTCCTACTTTCGATGCATCACAATACACTACATACCCTCCTTCACTATACGGCAAGGCCAAGATAGGTGCCGTGGTGAGACAAACCTTTAATTTCTGTAAACTCCTATCACATACATCTGATCACAAAAATTTCACTTGCTTATGGGTAAACTTACTCAAAAGAGCTGCAATCTTCGAAAAGTCTTGAACAATCCTTCTGTAGTAGCCTTCCAAACCCAAGAAACTTCTAACTTCTGAAACATTTGTGGGTCTAGGCCAATTCAGAATTGCATCCACTTTCCTAGGATCAACTTCAAACCCATCCTTGCTCACTATGTATCCTAGAAAGCCCACACTCTTGAGCCAAAACTCACACTTTGAAAGTTTAGCAAACAACTGATGCTCTCTCAAAGTCTGCAACACAATTCTAAGATGCTCTCTATGCTCTTCTTCACTTTCTGAATACACCAGAATGTCATCAATAAACACGATAACGAACTTGTCCAAAAATGGCTTGAGCACCCGATTCATCAAGTCCATAAATGCAGCTGGTGCATTAGTCAATCCAAATGGTAATACCAGAAACTCATAGTGACCATATCTTGTTCGGAAAACTGTTTTTAACACATCCTCATTCCGAATCCTCAATTGATGGTAACCTGATCTCAAGTCTATCTTGGAGAAATGACTTGCACCCTGCAACTGATCAAATAAATCATCTATTCTTGGTAAAGGATACTTATGCCTAATAGTTGCTTTGTTGAGCTGCTTGTAATCTTTGCATAATCTCATAGAACCATCCTTCTTCTTCACAAAGAGTACCGGTGCACCCCAGGGTGAACTGCTAGGTCTAATGAATCTTTTGTCAAGCAAATCTTGTAGTTGAGTCTTTAACTCTCTCAATTCTACTGGTGCCATACGATATGGAGGAATAGAAATCAGATCTGTGCCAGATAGTAACTCAATACCGAATTCTATCTCTCTATCTGGTGGCAACCCCGGTAACTCTTCAGAAAATATATCCGGAAACTCATTAACAATAGGAATCTGCTCCAAACCTTTTACTTCCTTTTGAGTATCTTGGACGTAAGCCAAATATCCTTGGCACCCTTTTCTTATCAATCTCTTCACCCCAAAGGCTTATATCACATTATATGGTGCTTTACTCCGTTCCCCTTGGAATTCAAACTCCTCACTCGAAGGTGGCTTGAAAACTAACTTCTTCCCATTGCAATCTATGGTTGCATAATATTTGGATAACCAATCCATGCCCAAAATCACATCAAATTCTAACACAGGCAACACAATCAAATCTACTTCTAAACTTTTACCACTTATGC
>CANXYC010963685.1:0-10363 GCA_948193065.1 Aleurites moluccanus
TCACTTTTTATACAAACAAGTCCTATAATTTATTTTCCTAACCTAATTAAATTACTCTATTTAATCTACCTTCAATTCATCTCCCAACTAATTAATTCACAATAATTTACACATAGTACACACACTTTAAATCATATAACACAATATTTGTCAATCACATATAATTTCATCAAGTAAATCATATAACATATAAGGCAATCAAAGTCACTTGAACACATGAATTAATTCATGAAACACATAAGGAAACCAACTCATGCAAACACCCCTAAATCCCCCTAGGTTTAAGGCACTAGGGTTTAGGTTTCCAACTAGGGGTCAAGGTTCTAGGGTTAGGGTCTCACTAAGGATATTACAGTTTATGCTATATGAGACATTTGCATATAATATATTATAACAGGACTACTTCGATGGTGTAGAAATAAACCATCGGCTGTGATCACAGATATATGATATGGCCTCTGCTAGGGAGGGTAAGAATATTCCATATGGATGGTTGATTGGGGGTAATATGATGAAGTGAAGCTACAGTTGTTATATGATACAGAGTAACATGTTACAGGCTCCTGTTATATTATATGTATTATGATCCATAATATGTATTTCATCATGCTATCATTAGCATTTCTATTTACAGATCATTAATGGATAGATGTGACTGTCGTGAATATTATTGCATACTCATATATATAGAATGACTCACTGAGTATATTGTTATACTCACCCCTTCCAGTGGTTATATGATTTCAGGACCTCAGTGAGGGAGTCATCCATTGGCTACACCATCTCCAGCCTTGGATCAGATGTATGTTTTTGAGGTCACTCCTGTGTATAGAGATTCCTTGGTATACAATGTATAAAGGTTTGAGTTGACTTAAGTAAAATGTTAAAATGATCAAATGGTAAATTGATATGATATGGATATGTATATATTGTACATATATATGATATATGAACTTGAGATGATATGTATATGTTATATGATATGATTGAAAATATTGAAGTGCATTTTGAGTTGTAATTGATCAATGGAGGATATAAGGGGATGTGTGTCATATTGGGAGTGCATATTTTTATGTTTTGCGGATAGCTTAAGTCAGAGTTACAAAAGGAAACTTTGTCAGCTTTTCTAGATGATTGTTATGATGTTTTAAAAAAAAATTATCACCTAAAATGTATCATAGGTTAAGTTATGAATGTAAAAGTAAAAGCATGGGTTCTTCGAGGTACTGGTGGCTTAGGCATTACCCGTATCCTAGGACCGTCATAGTCTAATGTTAGGCTGTGACAAGTATCAATCAGTACTGTATTCAATATACTCAATGGCAATGCCATATAAAATGTACAATCAATAATAGTAAGTTTAGCAATAAGGAAAGGCATGAAACAAAAGTTGGTTCGATGGCCAAAAATGGTAGGTCAATTGGCATGCCAATGTCGCTGGCGACAATGGCATTCAATTGGTAGGCCTATGGCATGCAAACCAATAGGCTAAAGGAAATTGAACTAGGTATTTCATCGAACACTTGGTGGGCATACATTGGCAAGCCAATAGGTTAGGTTGGTGGCAAATTTGACTTGCCCAATTCAATAAACACCAAGTCACATTGGCAACCAAAGTCAAGGTATCAAGAAATACAATTAAACAACATTAAAATAGGATCAAATTGGCAAGGAAAATCAAAGGAAAAACAAATAAAATCATAGTCATACTTGGTCATATAGGGTTCAGCCAAAGAGGGCATTTTGCCAAAAGGTTTCAATCTACAATTTAACAATTTAGACATGTTAAATGATGCAATGTAAACTCACCTAATGCTCCAAATAGCCAATGCACACTCCAATTTCACCAATTTCCACCAAAAGGGCAAAATTACTTACTTTGAAAACCAACCTTGATCAATCTCCAATTCTACATCAAATTATCCATCAATTAGTTACCTAAACACATCCAATTAACCATTTCTAACATCATTTAACAAAACCTAACACTAATTCAACAATTCATCCTTTACAACTTCAAATTCAACCATTCAAATTAGGGATTTCATCACATTTGGATAAACTAATGCAATTAACTATCATACCCATTCAATTGAACCTAAATAACATCTAAATCATCAATCAAACTAAACAAATAAACATCCTTACCTCAAACCCCCATTTGGCCGAATGCTTCCCCTCCTCTTTTCCTTGAATTTCTTTGCTTCAATCTTCAAATCAATGGTAGAAATGGATTTAGCTAGGTTGATTTATTTCTCTTCTATCAAATTCCTAAAGAAATCTATAAGATTTGAAGAAGAAATGAATTGAAGAAATGGAAATGGTGTTCGGCACATGAAGAAGAAAAAGGAAATGGTGATAGCCGAAATTGCTAAGGCAATTTAAAGACAAAAATCAAATGGAAAATTACAACTAAACCCTCAAACTTCCATCCTTTACACTTTGGTCCAAAAATCTTCTGTAATTTATTCTGACTATTCTGTCAAGATTTAGATATCAGTGTGGGTAGTCAATAGGCTTATTTTAATTTATACTTATTTATAAAAATGGTTCTGGAGTTATTCTGTAACTCCGACCGGTCACTTTTCACTATTCACCTTGAATTTCCATTTATTTACAAAAATGTCATTACTTACTTTTTTAGTGTTCCTAAATGATTTTCACTTCTTTCTTTTTACCAAAATTACACATAAATTATGGTCATCTTTTACCCCTAGATCAACTTCAGAAATTTTTCCATTGACCGGACTGCTCACTTTTCGGCAGTGTTCCCGACACCGCCGCTTTTCAGAAAAGTTTCAAGTTTGCTTTCTAACTGTGTCTCTAAAATTATTTTTCACCATTTCAAGACTAAAGAACCACATACTGAGAATAAATTCATGCATGATAGTTATAATATTCTAGGGTATTATAATATCGCATGCCAAAACTCATACATATACATCATGCCAATCTTATGCTGAAAATCCGGCAAAGTTTTCTCTGTATTTTCAACATGCTAATTTACCAATTATCAATTAAACACTTCCAAATATTATTTCCCAACTCAACTCCATCTCCACATCATCAACTCATCCATATTTCTCAATTCACAACATAAACCATCATCATTATCATACCTGTTATAATACCAAAATAGGCAACTATATCAACATACACATATAGATAAATACATACATATCAATCTAATTTTGGATTACAGTACCATGGAGCTACTAGACAGAAATTTGGATAAAAGATTAACTTATAATATTTACATATATATGTCAAAATGTCCACGGTGAAGAAAGAGTAGCATGTGGATCTCGGACCTCACCGACACCTGAAAATGATTAAAACCGCGAGGGTGAGTATAAAATACTCAGTAAGTAATTATATACAAAAATGCATGACAATTATATACCATTGAAGCTTATCCGGAACCCGAAAAGGTTAGGAGAAATATAGCAAGGGATAGAACAAATAGTACCGAAAATATGTGGTAACAAGTGATGAACTATAAGTGTAGTATATGAAATGTTCAGAATATGGTGAACGATAATAACATGTAGTATGAGTCACATCACATATGATATAACAGGTAACTAGGGCCAAATATGTCAAGTATACACAATCGTGCTAACAAATATGTATATTGCGCAATGGCGCATAACAAGTAGTTACGTAAGAGTGATCGGCTCTTACGACTAGAGAATATAACTTCTCTCTCTAGTAAGGGTTAAATAAGATACCAGTGTGCACACGGTCTACTGTAAATCCCGTTACACCATCGTAGTAGCCCTGTTATGATACCATAAGCAAAAGTCTCATATAATAGGTATAGGTTCACAAATATGTCTCAATTTCACATATAACAACTCATTTTCAGGTTACAAGTATCATATAAGCATCCTGGCCAAAGTTAAGAAACGAGCCCGCCGGGGCCCAATTTCGCTAGCGCAAATGGCATGTCAAATTACGGGTCCGTTTTAGGATTTTTAGGTAGTTTATGGCTCTCTATATTATTAGCATAATTGGATAGACTATTTGGTATCGATTTGAAGCTTAGAGATAGGGGAAAGGATTGGGCCAAGTATCGGGTTAAAATACTTTCTAGGTTGCAAAATTATATCAGTCAGAAGTTTATAACAGTTAAGATCAGTTCGGAGGGCCATTTTCGGTGCCAATTGGACATTTTAAATGAAATTAGGGTTTTATGAATCAAATCATTTCAAATGCATATGATATGTCATATGATGCTTAAATGCAATAATTGTATATAAAAACTTACTTCCAAAACTTAGCTAAGGCATGTAGCTCCTAGCTAGCCGAAGACCCCCTAACGGTTGCGGCGACTGCCCGACTGGTTCTTTCCTCGGGAAGCTCGCCTATATTTATATATTTACTCTCCATAAGGATTCAAATTATCACACATGCACATCAAGTATACACATATACACAATCAATAATCATATTCCCTATCAAATGACAAATTCACCCTTTGTGTACACATAGGCCATTCGGCCAAAGGAAAATTTGGGCTACAAATATTTAAACCTCATATTCTTTATACAACACATTAATTCACATATATATTAACATATTCAAGCAAGTTTGGCTCACGTTCAAGCCTAAGTTTCATGCCAAAGTATTTTGAACTTTATAAGTCATAAAGACCTAAATTAAATTCAAACTCAAATCAAGTATACTAATTACTTCCTATATGCTTCAAGTACCTATTAATTAAACATATTACACACATTTAACAAATTGTATACATAAATCATCTTATAACCCTAACCCTAGTTCAATAACAATTCGGCCAAAGGGGGCTAGGTCATCAAAGTTTAATTTTTCCAATTCAACTTCATAATTCAACAATTAAACACATCAATTTAACAATTTTAAGCTCAATTACATATGATCAAATTAAATTCTCACTTTTGCCCTAATTAGGTTCAGTGAAAAGGGGGTTTTCTCAATCCATTATTAATTCTCCCAATTACACTTATAATTAACTAATTCAAGTTACCAATTAAACATCTAAACAATCAATTTCACCAAAACCAAGCCAATTTCATCTTTCCCCCAACCTAGGGCATTCAGCCAAAGGGGGGTTTTCCTCTCTTTCATGTTGTCCTTCAATTTAAGGTTTCAAAAGTGAATTTACCATGTCAATTAAAGATTTAAATATTCAATTGCAGAAAATTACTAGAAATTTTAGACATAAAACCAAATTTCCATTCGGTTTCAATGCCTCATCCACAATTGACATTCAATCTAAAATTCATCATCCAATTAACATTAATTCAACCCATATAACAACAATTATGAAATCAATTGCCCCATTGAAACACAAAATCATATTTCACCCAAATTTTCCCCCATTCATTTCGACCACAAAGCATATTACCCAATAAATGTTTAATTCCTCAAATTAATCATCCAAATCAACATTCAAATGCCAATAAACCATTAAACAACCAGAATTTTAACTCATCTTCAAAATTCCTTGAAGTGGCCAAACCCTAATCCTCCTAAACTTCTCATCCAAATGCAAGTTTGAACCTAGCTTGAAGAAATGGAAGATATGTGATGAAGATTTCCACTCTAGCTTAAAAAAAATCTCCAAAACCTAAATTTTTCTTCAATGGCCAAAACAAAAGGGGAGTTTTTCTCTTCTTTCTTGGTGGCTCATGGTTTTTGCTTGATAGAGAAGAAGGGTGCATATTTCTTTTTGAATATAATAAGAGTTAGTGGAGGTTTTTTTCATACAATCACCTACACTCAATCTCACAAAGTGAACTTTGCAACCTATACATGCATCTCTTAGATTAAAATGCACCAATACTTTATTCCATTGAATCATGATGAGTGAAAATGCTAATCACTCCCTCCTCTTACACTTTTTCTTTAATTGGGTCCTTATAAAATATCAATTAAATCCCTAATTTTTATTTCATTTTGCAATAAAGTCCTATCATTTTTTATAACCTACTTTGGCTATTTTATTTTTATTTGTTTATTTTATTATCATTATTTATTTATACAAACAAGAAATTAAATATCAAATACACATGTAAGTACATCAAAATAATTTCAAATAAATTGACAGAAATTCCCGAAGGTCCTTAACTATACTAGGCTCGGTTAGGACTTGGTGTTACATTAACTGTTTGGTTATAGGGCAAAACCACAAAAAGGAAAGTCCTCCCCTTCTTTTACAAAATATCCATTCAAGGTTTTGAAATAAGGACGCATCTGCCAATCAAAGGTCTCACCTTTCCTCTTAGCCTTGGTTCTCCTTTTAACTTTTGTTTCAACCTCCTCCAAGTCCTCTTTGGTAGGTTTATAACCAAGTCCAAAAGGTGGGTTGGCTACTAGGTACTCCTTGAAAGAAGGAATCCCCTGTTGGTTCCTCCCAAGACCTAAACTGAGGAAATAATTCATTTTCTTTAAGATGTTAGCCACAGCTATATTACCAAAAGGATCAAAATCAAAGGGGACTAACTCTTTACCTCCTTATTGTTCAATGAATTGGATGGTGTCAAAAGAGAAACCGGACAAAGGGACAATGTTTGGTTCAGGCTGAATTCCCAAAATAGGTGCAGAGTTGGGAAACTCGCTTTTACCATATATGTCACCCTTGATAGTGACCACAACAGTCCCGTGAGGCATTTTAAACTTTTGATGCTAGGAGGATGGGACTGCTCTTGCCCTGTGGATCCAGGGTCTTCCAAGGAGGAGATTAAAACAAGCAGGCACATCAATCACTTGGAAGGAGACCAAAGTGGTAATTGGTCCAATTGTCACATCAAAAGTCGCTACACCCAAGACTTCCCTCTTGGTATTATCATATGCCCTCACAATCTGATCAGAAGAGGTAAAATCTTTAGCTTCAAGGCCCAAGCAACTTGCAAATTTAATGGGCACACATTCAGGGTCGACCCGTTATCAATCAAAACCATTGGAACTGTCTTCCCTTGGGTCATCATAGTTATGTACAGTGCATGGTTGTGATTTTCTCCTTCTTTTGGTGAATCGTGATCAGTAAAGGAGATGGAAACCACCTTGGTTGAGTTAGTGAGCAAGGCAACCAAAGTTTCAGGAGAAATGTTGATTGGGGCTTGGCACTGATTCAACGCCTTACAAAGAGCTTGGCGATATGGGAATGATGATTGGATGAGACTCCAAATGGAGATGATGACTTGGGTTTTCTTTAATAGCTTGAGGATAGCATCCTTTTCAGGTTCATTACTTATTTTCTCCATAGGAGGGGGAACATGCTGGGCAGGCTGTTGGATTGATGAACTCGGCTGATAAAGCCTCCCGCTCTTAGTTATTGCATCTATCTCCTCCACAAAGTCATTAAGGTCCAAGACACAACAAAAGTGGTCATTCGATGGAATCAAGGAGATTATATCAGTTTCTTCAACGGAGGAGTGAAGAAGATTGGCATTAGCTTGATGGCTTGGGAGAGGGTTAGTGGTGATGTTAGGTCTTGCCTTCAGTGGAATGATATCACCACTGTCCACCAGGTCTTGAATTTTATGTCTTAAGGTCTTACACATATCTGTTTTGTGGCCTGTACCTTGATGATATTCATAATATTCATTTATGTTCCAACTTTTGGGCAAGGGGTTTGGGGGTGCCCTGAGTTCTAGAGGCTAAAGCATATTAGATTCCAAAGCCTTCTTGTACACCATGACCAAAGGCATACCCAAATCAGTAAAGTATCTTCTCTCAAGTCTTATAGGAGGATGGTTGGAGATGGCAACAACTTCCCCACTTTTCAGATTAGAGGAAGTATTGTGGGTATAGTGAGTGTTTTTTCTATACCTTGAACTAGAGAATTCTTCTTTGATTTGCCCACTTTGGATCAAATCCTCTATTTTTGAAGCAGTGGCAATGAGGGCTTTAAAATCTGGCAAATATTGGGTTTGGAGATAAGTCTGATAGCTTAAAAGAAGTTTCTTGATGATAATATCAATCTGCTCCTACTCCTGCTCAGTGAGTATGTTCATCATTTGGGCCGCCTTTGCCTTCCATCTCATAAGGAAAGTGGAGAAAGACTCCTTTTGTTATTGTTTGGTGGTTTCTAAATCCCTTCTAATGATGTCCACCTCAATATTGTAATGATATTGCTTGGCAAAGGTATTACAAATATCATCCCAAGTTTTCTTAAAGTTAGTGTCCAAGTCAACAAACCATCTCATTACAGCACTTGTGAGCGACTACTGGAACAATTGAGCAAGGAGCTCATTATCCACCCCCAATGAGTTCATAGCTCCCACATACATTTTTAAATGAGTCTTTGGGCAAGTGATGCCATCGAATTTGTCCATTCTAAGCATCTTAAATTTTGGAGGAACCCTAGCATTTGGGAAAAGAGTAAGAGCATCAACATCAATAAGATCCTCATGCTTTTTGATGTTCTTTAGAAGCCTTTCCATAGCTTAAAATTTTTCCATCAGCTTTTTAGTTTTAGTTGGGTTGGAGCCTTCTCCTCTATGAAAAAGATTTAGGGAGGACGATGAAGTAGTGCGACCATTCAAATTTATAGCTTGTACGGGAAGGACAACTTCAGGAGCTTTCCCATTTATTCGTCAGATCAATAATGGGATTTGGTGGAAGGGATGTAGATGCGTTAGAAGCATCGGTTTGGTGGACACTTGTTCTTTAACCTATCATTGTTTTTACCTCATGAAGGATGGATTGGTGTTATATATCAAGGGCATGATCTAAGACAATACGAAAGTTATCCTCTTGCTTCTTAAGTAAGGTAGCTAAAAGTGTCTCTATAGCATCCATGCCGGATGTTGTGCTTTCCATTTGTACCTTTCAAAAGAAACATTTGGATCAGGTCAGGGTGGTCTAAGCAAAACCTAAACAAGGGTGAAAAAGAAGGATCTAATCTAATAGGCTAGGAAGTTTGTGTATGGTTTAATGGGTTCAAAGTTTTTGGGCTTTAGGTTGACCATTGACTCATTGGTTCTTAGTCCACAAATGCATGAGTGCATGGTTATACATGTATGCATGTATGCATGTGTACGAAGAAAATTGGTTCATGATGACAATTTAACATTATTATGATTCATGGGCCCTAAGGTCCAAGGTCTAATATTCATTATATAAAGGCTAGGTGGTTTGGTTTAAGGGTACCCATCACACTAGAGCAGTGATATACCTAACCACATATGAAACAATGAGTTTCGCATGGGTCCAACAGTATGACTACACATTACACTTCAAAATGATTGAAGATTCGTCGCGAGTGGATACTTTTGCTATCTCCTAATAGACTTAAAGAGAGTTGTTGGATCAATACTACTTGTTATCCAAAAGTTGAATTTTGTAACTGGTTATGTAGTGATGCATGAAAATCAAAGTTAAACTAAAAGCCAAGTAAAAAGTCATTTTTGAAAAAAGATTTTCAACCAATTGGTGGTAGTCCTCTTTAACTTTTGAAAAAGTTTGTCCGCAGTGGAGTCGTCAGCTGTGAGGCCTCGCCCAATCATCGCGTCCTGTCCAACTGAATGGAATCAGGAATGCTAATTTTGGGATGATTTCTCATGGATTGAGATGACCTTAGCGCCTTTTATTTGAAAATGATCTTGAATTTTGAAGTCGCCACCTTAAGTTATTTTTGTTGGAAAATTTTAAGATAAAAACCCATTTTGATTCCAATTTTATCCCAAAGGAAAAAAATGCACTAGTCTTTGAAACAAAAGAGGATTCAGGGACTAGATTTTCAGTTGAACTTGGCTTCTATTTTTAACCTTGATTTAAAATATTTTTTATGAACAATTTAAAGAATGACATATGAAATGAATACATAAAGAAATAAAGCAATAAAAGAACGATAAAGTAAATTATTACAATTCAAAAACTCAAAATGTCACGACCCATTTTCGGATCGCAACGGTCCTAGGATACGGGAGATGCCAATGGCGACCGATACCCGTAGAATCCAGTATCACATGCATAATCTATAACCATCAATTAATTATTCATTTTACTTAATTACCATACATTCTGTCATTCTGTAATTCTTACTGTAATTTAATGCAATTGGCTGTAACAGTCATTATATCATACCATATAATCATCATATATCTCATAATATTATCACATACATATAAATGTTCATATCCTAACTGTCCCATATATACCCTATGGAGCAGCTAGATTATGAACATTTAAATACAGAATTCAGAATATATATACATCAAATGTGTGACATCCTAGCTTAAAGGCTTAGAACATAAGCTTAAAGGGGTAAACCTAAGGGTTTTTCTATTTATTTATATGTTATGTATGATGCATGATTTTGCTTAAATTGAATGAATATGCATGTTTTAGATGGTTTTACACATGTAAAAGT
>CANXYC010963739.1:0-11452 GCA_948193065.1 Aleurites moluccanus
CCAAAAGCCTCCTGAAAGAATGAAAGTAGCCAACCCTATACTCAGGGATTGCTAAAGCAGCATTTGGGTTGCTTCCTAGGATGGCACTGAATTCTTCAAAGGTAGGGCACATTTCCTCCATACTAGCACCAAACCGGAACATGTGGTCAACAGGGTCCTAAAACCTAAAGCAAGCTCTCAGAAAGTCCCAATTAACTTTCACTCCTCTCAGAGTCAACATAGAATTGATTCCATACTTGCCCAGATTGATTTTTTTGACCTTGTCTAGGTTCTTAGTCCATAAAAACATGTGGTGGCTATAGTAGGGCTCCATTGGATTCTTTGGCTAAAATGAGAGAGAAAAGTTAGAAAGAAAATGCTAAGAAAGCACTCAGGGTTGTTAAAAAGAGTCAGAGTGACTTTTTCGGGAGAAAGGAGACCCATTTTTATAGAAAAGTGAGCCAAAGCAGGCTAGGGCGCAGAGAATTACCACCAAGGCCTGGCGGCGGCGCCCAAGGCTTGGGGCAGCAGCACCACCTCATGGTGGTTGTAGCTGCCAAGCCCCTAGAATGCCAGGGCGGCAGCTGCCCATAGCCCATGGCAGCACCACCATAAGCCTAGGGCGGCAGTGACCCTTCATGCCAACGGCAACAGCTTTCCTGGGCAGTTTTTTTCTGGATTTTTGGGAATTTTATGAGTCTAGGGCATTTTAGGACATTTCCAAAATATTTTTAGGCATTTTTAATGCATTTGATTTTATTTTTGGACTAAAAATTGCATAACATGGCATTTTAGTATGCATCCATGACATGGGGTGGTAAAATTTTAAAGCATCATAACACATAACATACACAATATCATTCCAGATCATTCATAGCATCATAGCATCCATACATCATGGTCAATAAAAAAAAAAAAAGAAGGAAAGCCGGAGAAAGAAGCTCAGTCTCTTCTGCTACGCAGGCGAGGGTCCTCTGATGGACGGGGTGGATCAGATAAGACATCAAGCCGAGTTAACATACTCATCAAGGCTAGCTCCATTCTATGCCCCACACGATAGTTGTGGCGAGCCCACTCTATAGTAAGCTGAAAAGAGTAAAATGTCAAATGCTTAGCTAAAGAATCATTTCCGAAAGCAAAGCTACTAGGTGTCTTAAGCTAAAGGATCATTTCCGAAAGCATAAGAAGCATCAACGTACCTCAGGGTTATCAGGGAGGTCTGATGTATGAGGGTGAACCTCATCCGGAAGATGGAACATTTGCATCTCTCCGTGGGCATTGATATAGAAGATATCCTCGGGAAGCAAGTGGTTGGGCCCCAAGACCACCCGGCCAGGATCATTTCTTGTCTCAAGGGTAATGCTGGGACCAGCTGCAGAAGGGTCTCTCGATGCACCCATACTATGAACACGTCCTGGTATGGCAGAAGAAGGACTAACAATGCTAGATGCACGTTCAGATCGCCTGCATGGGTTGCCGACAGGACCCATCTAACGGGTGCGACAAAATGTTTCATAGTCATCTCTGGGTAGTCAAAACAGATGGATGGGGAGCCTAGTGTAAGCCTCATCATGAACCTACATGTCCACATCCCATCTCATATTAATCGGTGGGTGAACTGGAACTACCCACCTACCAACAGTCTAGACTTGGACCCTTTCTCCTAGATAATATAATTTGTGATATGGTGAACGAAGCAACAAATGGGAACAAGCCAATGTAGCACTTGGGTCGAGTTCCACTAGCATCAGTGGCATACAATCAACATCGGGTTTTGTCATAACCTGCGCAAAGATTTGTTATAAACAAAACCATGGAGTATGGGTGATTTAAGGTCAGTAAAATACCTGAAAAGCATCAAGGTTGCCGAAGAAAGACCATATGGTCCCGAATTCATACACGCCGGGGCTAGACAAATATTCCCTGTTCCACCGGACACCAGCTGGAAAAAAATTCAGCCTGGGGCTGCTCAGAGTAGGGGCAAGTGTCTAAAAGTATTCATAGGCCCACACCTGGCTCAAGCATGATAAAGCAAAAGTTAGAACAGGTGCAGAGAGTACCTCCCAAATCAAATCAGATTCAAAAGTAGAAGATGCAGAAAACATACCTCCCATATGAAGTAAGTCCCTCCATAGGAATAAAAAGCTCCTCGGGACAGGTCGATACATAGTGCTCAGAATAGCGCTTGCCTAATCATACTCACCTAAGATAGTTATATCCATCAAGCTGGGCAAAATATTTAGGTTGACGGTATCACGGCAGGTATGACCGAATGTGCATCCAGCCAGGATTAGCATCATCAGCCTGGCAACCACCTCAGTGTCATATATCACCCCAGTAAACGACTCCATCTCTCTCAGCCGAGCCTGAAGCCAAGTGCGAGGAACTGATATGCAATTCCGAGGGGGATCCTGGCCTATAAGCCGAACAATATCTTCAAGAGTAAAAGTGGCTCTCCAATCAGAACAGAGATCCAAGTGATGGGATCCGAAGTGTAAGCCGATCAGCATCGACAAATCCAGCGGGATAACCGTCAATTCCCTACAAGGAAAGTGAAAGGTGTTGGTAATGTCCCACTATCGCTCAGCCAGAGCTTTGATCAAAGCCACATGGCTCTCAGGATTGGTTTTGACCTTTAGAAAGGACACAAAACCAGTGGGCTCTAACAAAGGTCTTACCGGAGTCTCCTCAGATAAAGCATCAGTAAGATAGGTTAAATTTGATCTAGCCCCCCTATTCCTGAGCATGCTGTTCTATATATCTATATATATAATTTTTGAAAAAAAATGAAAATGATATATAATAATGACAAATTCCAAATAAATAAATAAAATAAAGGACGAGGTATCTCGATTCTGCCGTCCCAAGAAATGTATTGCTCGGGTTCCTGTAGTAAGTTCTCCGGGTCAGGATTATCCCATGGGGCCTCATAGCTGTGGTGTCCCAGATTGCTACCTCCAGAAGCTGAAGCCATCAAGAGGAAGAGAAGAGAGAGCTTTAGAGAAAGGATCTAGAGAGAGAGAAAGAGAAATGGAAAAATGGAGGAGTGAAGAAAATGAGGAACCCCACCCCCTATTTATAGATTTTGAGAATCTCATAAATGACCGTTATGTCCCCAACTTGGCCAAATACAAGGAAACTTGTATTTCTGGAGCATTTCATGCCGGAATCAGATGCCGTCAATTTTGTTGGATCCGTAGGATTTTTCTATCCATAGATCAGACATGAGAAGCTTCTATAATTCAGAAAATGACAGAGACAAGAAAATATCAAAAAAGTGAAAAGTTGTTCAGAGCTCGACAGATCACACTTGTGTACCTCCAGGACCTGCAAGACGCAGTCAAAATGCCTTCTTTTGTTCCCAAATAGACAGGAATGACCCAGTTGACCTACATCACGCCTGTCATTCAGAATAGACAGCCATGATGGGGGGCATCTGTGAACACTCATTTTTTACACCCTCGGACTCATACCAACCCGAACGACATTCCCCAGAACCAAACTCGCGCTCAAACATACTCGGAGCGGCTTCAGAATTGAGTCTGGGCATGGTTGCCGCCCTCCAGGCTTGGAAGTGCCACCAGAGAGGGGTGGGCTGCAGCCGCCGTGCAGCATGGCTCTTTGCCGCGATAGCTGCCCTCCTTTAGTCCCTATGCAGCCAAGGCATTATGACGGCGCCACCACCCTTATTTGGCGACAACATCTTCTCTTGTCGGCGGCAGTGACGGTCTGCATTTGATTTCTTCCGAATCCCACATCAAAAATTGATGGGATTCGACTCCCAAAGCTCATATTATAAGTAGAGAGCCTCCCCCCACCTTCCAGGACACATAGTGACAGACGGTGACACACAGAAACACACAAAGACCCACGAAAATAAGGAAAAGAAGAGAAGAAATCATTTACATTATTAGATTTCATCTTTTTTCCTCTCCAAGTCATATTTTCTTCTTTTTTAGCTCTCTTTGGATTTAAATAGTTGCTATTGGGGGCGTATTGAACCTCTCAGTTGAATATTTCTTCAAAGTGAGGTCTTTCTGCAGGTTTGTTTTCTTAAGAGCTAAGAAAGCATCTCGACCCATCTCCTTGGGCATTATCCGATTCAAGATGGAACTCCAGTCTGGAAGAGCACTCCATCCACCAGCATCCCTAAAAGCTAGGTACGGTTTCTTAACTCATCCTCTTCATTTTGTTAGAGCATTAAAATAAAGAATCAAAACATGATAAATTGGGCATAAAATCAACCCTCCTTCGCGCAAAGGAAGAACTGCGTGGGTTTTGATTCCCATTCGACGGGATACACAAGCAAGCTGTATCAAAGCTTCAAATCCAAAAAAGACAAAAAACATCTCTTTTCCTTTGATTATCTGATTAACTTTATTTGTTGAATATATTATTTGTGGAATGTGTGATGAACTTAGAACCCATAAGGGCTAGAGTTGATATCCCATATTTTTGAGGTCTTGCGATGCAATGATTTACTTTTATCGCTTTCTTTCAATTGCTTTACTTGATTACATTTCAATTTTTCATCCACTTATTTACTTGCTCATGCATCTTACATGCCATTCCTTAATTGCTCATGAAAATCATTTTAAATCAAGGTTAAAATTAGAAGCCATGTTCAACCAAAAACCTAGTCCCCTAATCCTCTTTGGTTTCAAGGACTAGTGCATTTTTTCCTTTGGGATAAAATTGGAGTCAAAATGGGTTTTTACCTTAAATTTTCCCAATAAAAAATAACTTAAGGTGGCGACTTCAAAACACCAAAATCATTTTCAAATAAATGGCGCTAAGCTGGTCTCCTCCGTGAGAAATTGCCCCCATATGAGCACTCCGATACCCACGACGCCTCTCTTTTTCTCTTGAAGAGAGCGGGCTCGGACGACAGTGCTAGGGCAAGGCCTCATAGCGTCCTAATAGGGAGGAACCAGAGGTTAGCTCTAGAGCCTCGGTACAAGGGAGAAGAGCGGATTCTGAGCCACCTAGGTCCCGTAAGATGGATAGTAGGGGAGAGGATGATGCTCAGTGGAGGCAAGAGTTACAAGAGCTTAGACAGGAGATGGAGAGAAGGAATCAAGAGTTGGCTGATATGTTACAGGCTCATTTAGTAGGGTAGGCTGCAGCAGCTGTGCAGCCACCAGCACCACCAGCACCAACTTTGTTTCCTATTCCCTCTATAGTATAGCCTGTTGTGCCTCCAGCAGTAGTACCTCCTGTAGCAGTACTACCTATGCCAGAGAGGGTACCGGTAGTCACAGAGAGGATTGGGGGTAGGCGTTTGATTCTAGAGGATGGTGTTTCACTTTTTGAGTTCAGAAAGTTGCAGTTGCCCTCTTATCAGGGTGAATATGGTAAGGATCCTTCAGACTTCATTGAGATAGTTGACCAGATGATCAGGGGTTTACCGTGTTTAGACGCCAGATTGATTAAGCTGGTGGGATCATTATTACAGTGGGATGCCTCCACTTGGTTTGATGAAAGAATAGATGGTAACATCAGGGGTGATAACCTTATATCCTGGGCAGAGTTTAAATAGAAATTGGTTGATGAGTTTTTACCTGAGGGACTAAGAGACTGGAATAGTGCCAGATTCGAGCAGTTAGTCCAGGGTAACATGAGTGTGTTGGAGTATGCTCACGAGTTCAGGAGATTTAGCAGGTATAGTAGGTCTATAGCATTTACAGAGGCACATTTGATCCGGAGGTTCTGGAATGGGTTACAGTCAGCCATTTGTAATAATCTACTGGCTACACAGTTTACCTCCCTGGGGACTATTATTGACACTGTGGTGCAAATGGAGATAAATTCTAAAAAGGACAGATTTGGGAGAGATCAGAGGAGATTCTAGGGGCATTCATCCAGATTGGGGTACAGACCCATTCAGGCTATCTCTTTTAGACCTGTACAGTCACAATAGACGTCTGTTCAAAGAGGTCATAGGGGAGGTGTATCTATAGGAGGTGGTGTAAGGCCACCAGTATCAATAGCCTCCCGAGCAGTCAGTAGATCGGTGCAGCAGCTACTAGAGTTGCCCCAGTGTAGTTTTTGTCGGAAGAGGCACACAGGAGAGTGCCGTTTGTGGATGGGAGCCTGTTTGAGATGTGGAGAGCGCAGTCATTTTTACAGGGATTGTCCTATGTTTGGGACTACTCAGACCATTGGTTCTACAGGGTCATAGCCTAGTGTGCAGTTGAGTCGGGGTGGAGGTAATATAGGTAGGGGTAGACCCACAGGGCGGTCATATTCAGCTATTCCACCACCTCCAGGCAGAGGATAGGGCAGAGTTTTTATAGTGACTCCGCAACATATTCAGAGCTCTCATGATACAGTAGTAGGTAAGCTTTCTGTTTGTGGTAATGATGCATATGTATTGTTTGATTTGGGTGCTACCCATTCTTTTGTGTCCCATGTGTTTGCTATGAGATTGGGTAGAGAGAGAAAACCCTTGCAGGTACCTTTAGAGGTAGTCACTCCCTTAGGTAGGAGTGTTGATGTTGATTATGGGTTTGAGAGGTGTGATGTGATTGTCGAGGGGAGAGTTTTACCTATAGATTTTGTTAAGCTGCCTATACTCGAGTTTGATGTGATTTTAGGCATGGATTGGTTTGACTACTCATCGTGCTATGATAGATTGCTTTGTGAAACGAATTGAGTTCAAACCAGAAGGAGATGATGGGTTTTCTTATCAGGGTGAGACAGACATGGGTAATCTCAGTTTTATATCAGCTATTAGGGCTAGACAGCTTCTTCGGAAGGGTTGTATTGCTTTATTTGGCCAGTATGACAGATACTCGGCAGAAAGTTCCTAAGATTGATCAGATTCCTGTGGTTAGTGAGTTTTCAGATTTTTTCTTAAGGATCTACTAGGGTTGCCACTGGTGCGAGAGATAGAGTTTGAGATTGATGCCTATCCGAGTACAGATCCGATTTCTATCCCACCTTACAGGATGGCACCAGCAGAGTTGAAAGAGGTGAAGGTGCAGTTGCAGGAAATGTTAGATGAGGGGTTCATTAGGCCGAGTAATTCTCCATGGGGAGCACCGGTACTATTTATAAAGAAGAAGGATGGTCACTCCGTATGTGCATAGACTATCGGCAACTGAATAAGTTAACAGTGAAGAACAAGTATCCCTTACCCAGAGTAGATGATTTGTTTGATCAGTTGCAGGGCGCTTCTTACTTTTCGAAGATTTATCTTTGGTTGGGTTACCATCAGTTGAGGATTAAGGAGAACGATATACCGAAGACTGCATTCAGGACTAGGTACGACCATTATGAGTTCTTGGTACTGCCTTTCGGATTGACCAATGCACCAGCAACATTTATGGATCTGAAAAATAGGATTTTCAAACCCTATTTGGATCGATTTGTGATAGTGTTCATTGATGATATTTTGATATATTCGAAAAGTAGGGAAGAGCACGAGGAGCATTTGAGGATGGTGCTACAGATTTTGAGGCAGCATCAGTTTTATAGGAAGTTATCAAAGTGTGAATTTTGGTTAGAGGAGGTATGCTTCTTAAGGCATATAGTGAGCAGGGATGGTATTAGAGTTGATCTGCAGAAAGTTGAGGCAGTTTTGAGTTGGCCTCGTCCTACCAGTGTGACAGAGATCCAGAGTTTCCTGGGGTTAGCAGGATATTACAGGAGATTTATATAGAATTTTTTCAGGATAGCAGCTCCTTTGACTAGATTGACTAGGAAGCAGGAGAAATTCATATGGACTGATAGTTGTGAGCAGAGCTTCCAGACTTTGAAGACATGCCTTACCACCACACCAGTTCTAGCATTGCCATCTAAGAGGGATAGATTTTCTATATATTGTGATGCCTCCAGAGTTGGGTTAGGTTGTGTTGTTATGCAGGAGGGTAGGGTGATCGCTTATGCTTCGAGATAATTGAAGAAGCATGAGGAGAATTATCCTACACATGACTTATAGATGGTAACAGTAGTCTTTGCACTGAATATTTGGAGATATTATTTGTATGGGTGTGAGGCCTCGCCCGAGCATCGCTCCTTCCGGGCCCACCCTCTCTTCAAAGGAAGAAGGGGCATTGGGGCATCAGAGCGCTCATATAGGGGCAATTTCTCATGGAGGAGACGAGCTTAGTGCCTTTTATTTCAAAACGATTTTGATGTTTTGAAGTCGCCACCTTAAGTTATTTTTGTAGGAAAAATTTAAGGCAAAAACACATTTTGACTCCAATCTTATCCCAAAGGAAAAAAGTGCACTAGTCCTTGAAACCAAAGAGGGTTCGGGTACTAGGTTTTCGATTGAACTTGGCTTTCAATTTTAACCTTCATTTAAAATGATTTTCATGAGCATTTAAAGAATGACAGGTAGGATGCATGAGCAGGTGAATAAGTGGATGAACAATGTAAACAAGTAAATCAATTAAAAGGAAGCGATAAAGATAAATTATTACATCTCAAAATTCCAAAATAGGGGATATCAACTCTAGCCCTTATGGGTTCTAGGTTGATCACACATTCCCCAAACAATAAATAAATTTAAGCAAATAATCAAGAGAAAAGAGATGGTTTTTGTCATTTTTGGATTTGAAGCCTTCGTACAGCTTGCCTACGTATCCCGTCGAATGGGAATCAAAACCCACGCAGCTCTTCCTTCTCACGAAGGAGGGTTGATTTTATGCCCAATTTATCATGTTTTGATTCTTTATTTTAATGCTCTACTAAAATAAAGAGGATGAGTTAGAAAACATACCTTTGCCCTAGCTTCTAGGGATGCTGACGGGCGGAGTGCTCTTCCTGAGCGGAGTTCCACCTTGGATCGGATGGCGCCTCGAGGCGATGAGTCGGGATGCCTTCTTAGCAAATCAGCGGAGGGATCTTGCTTTGAGTAAAGATTCAACTGAGAGGCTCGATACGCCCCTAATGGTAACTCTTTTAAATCAAAAGAGAGCCAAAGAAGAAGAAAATATCACCTGGAGAGGAAAAAAGATGAAATCTAGTGACGAAAATGATTTCTTGGTCTTTTTTCCTTGCATTTTGCTTGTTTCGGGCTGTTTTTCCTTCGTTCTCGTTGTTTGGAAGGTGGGGGGAGTCCCTCTACTTATAATAGGAGCTCTAGGGGTTGATTCCCGTCTACTTTCGATGTGGGAACCGTAAAAAGTCAGATGAAGCTCGTCGCTGCAGCCGGAGAGGGGGGGGGCGGCACCACCACAAGCCTGAGGGAGGGCGGTGCCGCCCCAGGGCATTCCTGGGACTGGCGGCTGCTGCTGGCGGCACTACCAAGCCTGGGGGGCGGCAATAGTGGCCCTTCTTCACTTCGAGGCTGTTCTGGGTCTATCTGGGTACGGGTTTGGTTTCGGGGAATGTCATTCAGGTCGATACGAGTCCGAGGGGTGTAAAAATGAGTGTTCACAGCTGCCCCCCATCGTGGCTGTCTATTCTGAATGACAGGTGATATGTAGGTGAACTGGGTCATTCCTGTCTGTTTGGAACAAAATGAGGCATTCCGACTGCGCCTTGCAGGGCCTGGAGGTATACAAGTATGATCTGTCAAGCTCCGGTCAACTTTTCATTTTTTCGGCATTTTCTCATTTCTGTCATCTTTTGATTTTATAGATGCTCCCGAGGTCTGATCTGGGTGAATGATAGCTCTATGGGTAGGGAAAAATCCTATGGATTCGACAAAATTGACGGCATCTGATTCCGACTTGAATTGCTCCAAAAGCACAAGTTTCCTTGTTTTCAGCCAAGCTGGGGACATAACGGTCATTTATGAGATTCTCAAAATCTATAAATAGGGGTGAGGTGCCTCATTCTTTTCACTCTTTCACTTTCCATTTTCTCTCTAAAGCTTCTCCTCTCTCCCTCTTAATGGCTTCAGCTTCTGGAAGTAGCAATCGGGGACACCACAGCTACGAGGCCTCGCGGGAGAATCCTGACCCGGAGAATTTGCTGTAGGAACCTGAGAAGCACATTTCTTGGGACGACTGAATCGAGGTACCTTTCCCTTTTTTTATTATTTTATTTATTTTTTCTTTTTAGAATACCATGCTTAGGAACAGGGGGGGCTAGGTCAAATTTAGCCTACCTTACTAGTGCCTTATCTGAGGAGACTCCAGTGAGACCCCTGCTAGAGCTCACTGGTTTTGTGTCCTTTCTAAAGGTCAAAACCAATCCTGAGAGCCATATGGCCTTGATCAAAGCTCTGGATGAACGATGGTGGGATACTACCAACACTTTTCACTTTCCTTTTGGGGAGCTGACGGTCACCCCGCTGGACTTGTTGATGCTCACTGGCTTACACTTTGGAACCCGTCACTTAGATCTCTGTTCTGATTGGAGAGCCACTTTTACCCCTGAGGACATGGTTCAGCTTATAGGCCAGGATCCTCCTCGAAATCGCATATCAGTTCCTCGCACTTGGCTTCAGTCCCAGCTGAGAGAGATGGAACCATTTATCGGAATGATATATGATGCCGAGGTAGTTGCTAGATTGATGATGCTGGTCTTGGCCGGGTGCACCTTTGGTCACACTTGTCGTGATACCATCAACCTGAATATCCTGCTTAGCTTGACAGATATGACCATCTTGGGTGAGTATGATTGGGCGGGTGTTGTTTTGAGCACTATGTACCGAGAGATGGGCAACCTTTCTCGAGGAGCCTTTTATTCTTATAGAGGGACGCACTTCATATGGGAGGTAAGTTTTCCACATCTTCTGCTTTTGAATTCAATTTGAGAGGTACTCCGTGCACCTGTTCTGACTCTTTACTTTCTGACTTTTTGTTTATCATGCTTGAGCCAGGTGTGGGCCTACGAATACTTCCCAATGCTTGCCCCTACTTTGAGCAGCCCCAGGCTGGACGTCTTTCCTGCTGGTGTCCGGTGGGACAGGGAAAATTGGTCTAGCCCTGGTGTACGCGAATTTGGGACCATCTGGGCTTTCTTTGGTAGCCTTGATGATTTTCAGGTATTTCACTGGCTTTTATCACCCATATTCCATGGTTCTATTTATAACAAATCTTTGTGCAGGTTGTGACGAAACCTTATGTTGATCACATGCCGCTGATGCCAGTGGAACTCGACCCAAGCATTATATTGGCTTTCTCCCATTTGGTGCTTCGTTCACCATATCACAAGTTATATTACATGGGGGAAAGGGTCCGAGTACAGATTGCTGGTATGTGGGTGGTTCCAGTTCACCCTCCGATTAACATGAGATGGGATATGGACATGCAGGTTCCTGATGAGGCTTACACCAGGCTCCCCGTCCATCTGTATGTAGTACCCAGGGGTGACTATGCAACATTTTGTCGCACCCGTTTAATGGGCCCTATCGGCGACCCGTGCAGGCAAACTGAGCGTGCGTCTAGTGTTGTTGGCCCCTCTTCTGCAGGACCAAGCCATGTCCGTAGTGTGAGTGCATCAAGAGACCCTTCTGGGGCCGGTCCCAGCGTTACCCCTGAGACAAGAAATGATTCTGACCGGGTCGCTTTGG
>CANXYC010964210.1:0-16021 GCA_948193065.1 Aleurites moluccanus
ATATATATATGTTTATGAGGATATATGAGATAGTATTTCAGAATGAACAGTATTTTATGAATGATGGATATATATATATGCATAGATATGTCATATGTAACAGATGATGGATAAGTTTTATTCCGCTGCGATAAATATATATGTATATTGTGAATGTGATTGATACTGGGTTCTACGGGTGCCGGTCACCATTGGCATTTCCCGTGCCCTAGGACCGTCGCGATCCGACTGCGGGAACGGGTCGTGACATTAATAATATTAAAATTATAAGAGTTATGATATATATTTATATAATTTAATGATATATTAAATCTTAATTATATTGAATTTTTATAAAATGATATGATTTCTTTTATTTTAAAATGATTTATTTTTTTATTAAATGAATAAAATTCTATAAACTATTTCTTTTTAAAAAATTAAATTGATATAAAATAATTTATTTAAACTAAATACTTATAAAATTTGGGTTTTCATACAGGGATTGACAATTTTTTATTGAATTTGATAAATGACATTCATTTAAGATAATATTTATCTTATTATATAAAGGTTTTGAGAGACTCTTCACTTCTTATATATTTAAAGAAAATAAGAAAATCAAACGAATCTAATGATATTTTTTTTTTTTTATTGGATTTGATAAACGACACCAATAAAAAATAATATTTAATCTTACCATATAAGGGGTTAACTTCTAAAACAAAATTCATGGATTCTTCGATACAAAAGTCAATCATTAAATCTATCTTCTTACTTATCTAGTAAAAACCATATCATTTATACTAAAATTAAGATATTTATATATAAAAAAAATATTCTCGTTTATCCAAGAATCTAATAATAATAATAATAATAATAATAGGAATGTTTGAATTCACTGCCAAAATTTTGATTTAGTATAACATGTTTAAGTAAAATGTGATTTTTGGCTCTTTCGATATTTGACAATTAATTTTATATTTTTTTTTTTCATTCAAACATGATTTTTGGCTTTTTTTTTTTAAGTTATCATGAATAATTTATTTCAAAACTCATTAATTTAAAACTTATTGTAATAGCACACCGACGTATAGCATAACAGTAAGTACATATTTTTCTGAATAATAGACCTATGAACGATTATCCCCTTTCTTAATTGTAACAGCTCAAATTTTAAATTATTTTTAAAATTATATTTTATTGAGAAATAATAATTATTTTTAAGAATATTTAATTTAAATAAAGAATAAAAAATATTTTACGAATTATATTATTTTAAATTAAATGTCAAAAGATTTTCATTGTGTATTTAATAAATTATTTGTATAATTATTAAATTGATTGGAAAAAAATAGATTCTAAAGATTTTACTAAATGTATATAATTATTTATTTGGATCAGATAATTGAGACATGCAAATTTATGATAATTATTTATTATTGAGTTAGAGACTTAAGAGGAGTCAGTTGAATTGACAATGAATAATGAGAGCATATGAACTATTTATTTAGAAATGCTATTATTTTTATTTCTAGGGGTTAAGTCCTAATTTTAGGGAAGGTTCCGAAATTGACAAATTCTTAAAAGTTGTTTCAAGTCATTCTAAAATTTAATTTGTGTTGGTGTATTTTAATAATTCTTGCATGTTTTTAATCAAGGTGTTTCAGGTGTTTCATGATCATTCACTTTAGGTGTTCTGAGGAAAGCTAGTGATTTGGTTGTTAAATCAGTGAGTTATATAGTTTAATATAATAATCAATTCCCCTCATTTATTAAATGTTACATTGCATATGTCATTATATATCATAAGAATATAATAAATGTGATTGTTTGCTTTCATGTGATGACTGTTGGTATCATGATTGATGTGATGATTAAAATGTGATAATGTAATGATTGTGGATTTTGTGTATTATTTATGGTTGCTGGATAAGATTAGGATGATATATGACCATTTAAGTAGAATTATGATTATAGTATGATGAGTATAATTGATGAGCTATGACTGATATATGACAGTTTGAGACTTGTTCATCACTTGATGTTATTGCAAGTCGGGTCGACGCTATCTGGTTTAGTTCAGATATACCTGAGACTCTATGTTTGGACATAAGAGACAGTATTTTGAATCATTCAGCTCCCCAAATTAAGGGTTAGAGTGATTCCTATGAATTAATTCTTATTCTTGAATGATTTGATATTTTATGTAATTATGTGATTTGATAAATGGTGCCATGAGGGGATGTATGTATTGATTATGTGAAAGTGTGATGTATGATGAGCATTGCATAATTAAATTATATGTGGGTGATATATTATATTTTTTTAATATAGCTCACTGAGTTGAATGTTCAATCTTATTCACCTATTTTTTTTCAACTTGCCAGTTAGCGTCAAAAGTGGTTTGTTGTCGAGTCAATCCTACCATTTATTCCTTAGGTAGTGAAGATTTCATATTTAGAAATTATTTGTATATTCGTTTTGTAAACTAATTTAGAGCACCGCTATTTTCTATTGGTCTTAATGTTCCTATTTTTATTTCTTAAGAAGTTAATGTACTATTAAATAGAAATATTTTTATGGTAAAAATATTAATTGGATGTAATAATCAGATTCTGCTTAATATGTGGGTTAAAATTCTAATTTTATGACAGTTGTAACTGTTATATGATAGTTTTGACATTTATTGAGGTGTCAGGCTGATTATAAGTTTTGAAAGCTTAACGCTTTTTTGTTCATTTGTATCGGTCATGTGTTCTCGAGTTTGAAACGTGAGAATGCTAAACAAAAATTATTTTAACAAATTTATTTTGATAATAAAACTGCCAAACACCTACTTAATAAATAAGGAGATGTGTTGTTTATTAATATATTATTATTATTATTATTAGGATTAATTACTAAATTTATTGAAATTAATGAAATGATCTCTGTATTTTAAAAAAAAATTCACTATTTAATTTTTATTTTTTGATTCCGTTATATGAATTGGTTATTCAATCCATTTTTTTACTATTAAATATATATAAAATAACTAAAATGTCATTCCCTTGCAAGAATCACTTCGTTAATTTCGACAAATTTCAAGAAGTAAATAATAATTAACTTTTAAAATTTCGATTATTTAATATAAATTTTTTAAACTAGGTTTTTTATAGAAATTTTTATAATTATGGATTTATATATAGAGAAAGTGAAAAAGATAGATTATGGGTTTTATTTTACAATAATGCATTTAATCTAAAATAAAATAAAAATAAAGGTATTTTAAGTATTAAAAAATATTTTTTTTCTTTTTAATTTCTTTTTAATTTTTTTAACGAAATTTATAAAAAAATAGACGGAATGATCAATTCATATGATGAAAATCAAAATATAAAGACTAAATAATAAATTTCTCAAAATATAAAAATTATTTTATTAATTTCGATAAATTTTAAAAATTAAATAATAATTAATCTTTATTATTATTATTATTATTATTATTATTAGGGTTAATTACAATTTCCCCCTGTAGAATGATTCATTACACTAAATTCTCCCTGACCTTTCAAAAATACACTAACTCCCCCCTGACGAATGTCATAATATACCACTAGACCCTTCCATCTAATTTTGTCCTTAGTCAACTGTTAGTCAACCCTACAAGAATAGTGAAAAGACCAAAATGCCCTTATTCTTTATTTTTAATTAATTACATTTTATTTTTATTTTATTTTTTTTAAGGTTAAAAAATTTATTTTCATATTTTTTACAAATTTTAAAATAAAAAAATAAACAAAAATATTTTTTATTTTTTATTTGTTATTTTTTATTTTAAAAAATAATTTAAAAAGAAATTAAATTATTAATTAAATTATTTCTTCTTAAATTTTTTAATACAAATAAAAAATTCATTTTCATATTTTTGACAAATTTAAAAGTAAAAAGTAAAAAATATTTTTTAAAAAATATTTTTATTTTTTATTTGTTATTTTTTTAAAAATAAAATAAAAATATTTAAAAAATATTTTTAAAAAATATTTTTATTTTCAAATTTGTCAAAAGTATGAAAATATATTTTTTAATCCTAAAAAAAAATTAAAGTAAAAATAGAATATAATTAATTAAAATTAAAGGGTAAGGGCATTTTGGTCTTTTCACTACCCTTGTAGGATTGACTAACAGTTGACTAACTGTAAAATTGGACAGAAGGATCTAGTAATATATTATGACATTCGTCAGTGAGGAATTAATGTATTTTTGAAAGGTCAAGGGGAACTTAATGTAATGGGTCATTCTACAGGGGGAAAATTGCAATTAACCCTTCTCTTTCTAATGACTCAGTTGAAATTGAGAAACCATAAAATTCTCTTTTCATGGCATCTATGATGACAGCTAGAACCTCATCTACAAGAACTGCTTTTCGAATTTCATCTCTAATTGAGGTTTGAACTACTAGCTGATTCTAAAAATTTTTAGCATTGCCAACCATGGTAGCTTTGCAAAGTTCGTAGGTGGTCTCAATATAGTAGCTACCTGCTTTAGTTGAAAACCTGATCATGGTAATTCACTCATCTATCCTTTCAAACACGTGCTTTTTACAATCTAAATTTAGAAAAGTTGTCGGTGTGATAACTAGCCTTAATGGATTATCCCTAGGTTTAAATTCTGGTTTTTTCCTATGTGGATAGTTAGGCTTATATTCTGCCCTCTTTATAGTAAGAAGCTCATTAAATGTTCTATCATCTAAATATAAAAGGATTTTCTTCTACTAGACCTACTTTGCTACTATCTTGGCTAGCAGTTTTATGTCAGGGTCAACAATAAAAATAACTATTTTGTCTTTCCTTAATTGCAAAATTTCTTTTTCAGAAAGAGGTTTTGAGAATACGATAGATTTTTTCAAAGTTCTTTTTCGCTCAATTGTATTGAGTCTTTCATTCACCAATTTTCCTACTTCTTTTGCTAAGACATTTATTTGTTCTGGTGAATCGCCTGCGTTTCTTTTTGCATGCAACTGCTCAAAGAGAATGCTCAATTCATTATGAATATTTTGAAATGAAGTCAATCCTGAATGATTCGAACTAACACTTTCTTCTCTATCTTCCTTCTACATATTTATCTAGAATTACTAGGATTGGATGTATTTGTAACTCTCTCTCGCCTTTCTAAAAATGTTACCCAACTGTCTAAACTTGAAGAATTTTTCCAAAAAGTAAGAAAAAATGTCAATCTTTCTGAAATGCAATTTTTTCCAAATTAAATAATCCTTTTTAAGATTATCACTCTAACTAAAAGTTTCAGAAGTTACTAAAGGAGTATCTTGATCTATAATGGCTAATTGACCAAATACAAGATATTATCCTTTTAGACATTCGATTATATCAAATACACCACAATATTCATGGGCAATACTATTTTCTAAGGGAGCATTTTTATAAATAGAATCAATTCTAATTAACTCGTCCCTATATTTAATTCTTCCACAAATCCAAGATTATTCCCACTGTATCAAGGGGGGTTCCCTTTTTTCTGTAATCGAAAAGTGTTTTATTCCGTTATACACTCTTCCAGGAATTAATGAATTTCCTCTAAAAATTTCATTCATAAACTAACAAATTAAAAATTTTGGACCTAACTGAATTTTTTTTTTAAAAAAACTAGGGACCAATTCTGCAATCCTTTCTTCGAAGTTGCAATGTAAAGTAATTTTTATTTGTATTCAGAATACTATAAAAAGAAAACGAGCATTTTATTATAAAGAGATAAATATGAACTTTTTTTACTAACTTGCAACTGATTTCGACTTCATTTTGACTAATCAAAATAGTCAAAAATAAATGAAATATTATTGAATTTAACTTATTTGACTATATTTTATTTGATTTCGACTAAATAATTAAAATATTAATTATAAGTAAAGGTAAAATTGTCCTAAAAAAATAGAGAATATCATTATTAAAAATTTTCAAAAATTAATATTATTTCTACGAAAAATATTATACATAATAAAGAAAAGATGTAAATATGCTCCTGAACTATAATGAAAATATCACATTGACACATTTTCTTTTTTAAAGCGCAAATACAATCCTGAAATAACCAAAATGGGGCAGAGTATCCTTCATATGTTTATCTTCCTAATAATTTTTTATTTATTTTTTTATTTTTATAAATATATTTAAAAAATTTAAAAATCATAAAATATTCATTTTAAGTTCAAAAATTATAAATAAATAGTCAATAAAATCTTTGTAAAATATATTTTATTTTGACATATTAAAATTTAAAAAATAATTACTTTTCAATTCATCATAAATTATTTAAATATAAATTTAATTTTCATAAATTATAAAAATTATTCACATATAATTTTACCAAATATAAACTTAATTAATTATATATACACACTATATTCTAAATTAATTATTAACTTAAATTGCTTATTTAAAATCTTATATATTTAAAATTTAAATCTTAATATAATATGCTTTTAATAATTTATTGTAAAATAGTAAAAAATTTTAAATTTAATTATTTTAAATTGAAATTTTATTTAATAAAATTATTTAAAGAAAATATATTATAAATATTTTAAAGATAATTAAATTATTAATAAGTGAGTAAGAAAATAAAATTAAGAAAATAAAATTATTTAAGTTAATAATTTATTTAGATTAGGGTGTATATATATAATTAATTAAGTTTATTTTAGGAACGGAATTATACAGGTCATATTTTAAAATTGCATTATTTAAGAAATGTTGCAAAAAGAAGATAATTTTAAATTGAGCGTTTAAACTTTACCAGAGTTTTTGTTTGATTATCTCAACTTAATTCTTAAACCAATCACATGTATGAACAGTAATTTTTTTTTTTTTTTTTAATTAGGTATATTTTAACATAATTTTTCACTGAAATATTAGAATGTATTATTTGCACTTTTTTTCACTTTAATTTTTAATATATTTCAATCACTCACTTTTTTTAATTAGGTATATCACTTTTTTCCATAACTCACTTAACTTTAAAAAGACTAATTTCCACTAAAATTAAAATTATCAAAATCTATTAAAAAAATGTAAAATAAACTAGCTCTAATAAACTCGCATTAAATCAAAGCAGGAAAGAAAATAATAACAATAAGGAATAGAAGAATTTTTCGAGGAAAAGAAAATGAGGTAACTTAAATCTGCATATTCATGGATTAATGAACTAGATCTTTAAGTTCCCATCAGAGAGAACTTTCAGGTTGAGTGAGTCATACAAGTTGGGAACTTGTGATTTGTCTCAAATTGAAGGTCCTGTGGGTACACGTACACCTGGCATTTGCTCATTTCGCCTAGAAAAAGTACAAAATATCAGATGTATAAACAGTTAAAGATAGCAAGCAAGAACCTGGTTTACATGGTGGCTTGAGCAAAGGACATTTCATACCATTCAGTAATTACAGAAGTAAAATTAAATCGACTGTTCTTCAATTTCCAAAGAGACCTAGACCACCTGCACAGGAACATTCATACACGATCTTGTTCATATCTCTCGTCACATAGCAGGTCTCTTTCTACACTTGCTCTGCACTAGGCTCAATAGGAAATCAGTAAAAATGTGCTCGTAATCCGGCATTTTCCCATAATCTGCCAATAATTTAAAATCTTGCTCAACCCTGAGAGCTCAAGCCGACTTGGAAAGTGTTATAAGACTTGAGCATGCATGCGCGAGAAATTGTAATACATGGACAAAAGAATCAAGCACCCAATCCAACATCAGATTCATGATACAACAATAAACTGCACAAGAAAGAGAGCTTCCCAGACACTACATCACTGCATATATTTAAGTCTAGAAAATCATGTGTTTAATTCCTTTTTTATAATAAAAGAGAACAGTTAGGAAATGTACACATGCACAGGTTTTAAAGAGATAATTAACCATTTGCACAAGTTACATTTGTTTCTTTGATCTTGTTTCCTCCTTTTTTGGTCCTAAACTTTTCCATTTTAAACATATCACAGCTTAAATGAGTTATTGAAGACAGAACATTGTTACCTGAATGAAAGTGAGATATGAGGTTACATTATGGAATGAAGAGGGCCAACGAAAAAAAAAGAGGAAAGGGGAAAAAAAATCGACAATCCATCACATTTGAAGTACGTGAGAAGCACCTTCCAATTGTTTGTCAAATTTGTTGTCCTAAATAATTTGCTGATAACATCTTCAGTGGGATGGTTATGAAATCAATGCAGATATAGGAGTAATATGCTATTATATATTGTTTAGCAATGTAGACACGGTATAGACATAGTACCCCAATACATCGTGCAAAACATTGGCAAGCTCGCATATGAGAAACGTCGAACGACCTTTATGGCTTCACCGACAATATAAATCTTAAAGAGAACACCACCTAGCACGAGATATGTACAAAAAAAGAATTCAAAACATAATTACATTGATGGCTACAATAAAATAATCCTCATGCCTTTACTTAAAAAAAAACTTACCATGATTAACAAACTCTTGTAGAACCAAGGGAGGTTCAAGTTCAGAAAGTGAGAATTGATCATAAGCAAGAAACAATTCGTGTGACTTGGCAATTCCATCCACTACCAGTGGTTTTGCAACTAAAATAGTAACACAAGGAAGTAATTAAACTCAGTGCAGATAAGAAATAGAAACTGCTATAGAATAGCTACATGACCATCATTTAATCACAATTCAAAAAAAAAAAAAAAAACTCAAATTGATCGTAAAAGGTTCCAAAGTTGATTAACTACGATTTTATTAATCCAAGGAATTGCCCTATGAGCACATTAATCTTAAAAATTTGATGAGTTTTATTGGTTATATTCACCCATTTTCTCTACTGTCCTACCAACATCACAAATAGAAAGGCAAAGTACTGGACATTTACCAAGTTGGCATGAATACATGGAATTCTACCTAGTGGCAACTTTAGCCCAGCTTTGGTAACTTCATGATGAATGGAAGATGGATCTTTATTTATGACCATTTGCCTTGGAACGCAAACCTTACCTACAAGGAAAATAAATTAAAAAACTGATCAACATTACTGAACTATTGAACAATTTCAAGTGTGGAAGATAAGGGCCTAAAGTAGAGTTAAAAACAATCCATATTTTAAGAAAACAGTTGAAAGATAACCATGGCAGTCAGACAAGTCTAGACCTGCTACATCTTGCAGCATGGACTGGCGGTTATGTAGATGTTGTATGGCATCTGGAGGATCAAGGATAGTTACTTCTGGATGTCTTTGTTGGTATTCCTTCAAGATAAAAGATAATAAAATGTAAGTGATAAAGATGAGCTCCTTATCTTGGGCAGCAAGTACAGTTCCAAAAGGCAAGTTGCAAATTATATTCAAGAATTCATTCCATACAACATTAGTAATGGTAAGGATCAAGCAAATTGAAGCCATCTAATAGGGGGCATTAAGCCAGAAAATATGTGATGGTTCAGACCATAAAAAATGACAATTGATATGCTCCTAAGAAATTCAAAATAAGTGGCCGCAGTTAATTCTCTGGAACTAAAAAAGTCCTCTAGTGCAGAATGTATCAAGAGAAGGAAACCATCATGCACGTATTAAGGTTTATATATAACAAAGATGAGGGAAAATTTTTGTCAAATGAATATTGTGAAACACAATAGGTAAAACATTTCTATCTGGATTTCTAAAAATGGCTTAGGTATTTCATTTAAAAAAATAGTTCACTTGATAAGCAAGCCATTTGCTATCCTCTAGATAAAAAATGATTTGTTTCTAACCTAATGTTGAACTTTATTATAAGAGAGAGTAGACGTTGTACACTGTTACCTAGCAAAAATGATGAGTATGAGGTGAAAGATGGAAAGGCCAAGTTTGCTGTGAAACTTAATGAAAAAGTATGCAATTGTAAGTGGTAAGCGATAAGTGGTCTTCCTTGTAAGCATGCTGCAAGGGTTATATGCCATAAAGGAGCTAATATTAAGGATTATTGTAATCCTTATTACAGTGTCGAAACATATATTAAGACATATAGTGGATCATTCACTCAATGTCTGAGCAAAACTATGAACCTGATGATAATTCCCAAGTGATTTTGCCTCCTGAAAAAAAAAAGACCTGAAAGACCTAAAAAGAACAAAGTCAGAGATGAAGGTAAAGGAGAGGCGTCTAAAAGAAATGAAACAGTGAAATGCAAAAGACGTGGCGGTCTAGGTCACAACAAAATAACTTGCTCCGCACCAGCATCTATGGTAATGATTTAAAATCTTATTGAGTTCATTTCATATAAATGCAGTGCATTATTTTAAACCTGTTTGATTTGTTCAGAATACTTCTTTTGGAATAGCACTAAGTACAAGAATAGGAAGAGGAGGAAGAAGGACTACAAACAGACAAGATAAAATCATTCCAGAATCTCAGCAAAGTGGGGTAACACAAGTGACAGGAAGACAAGCAACAACCTTAAAAAGTATGAAGATATGTTAACAACAATATAGAAGAATTTTTGAATTCCTATAACTTTTTTTTTTTTTTTTTTGTTAATAGCTATTGAAATATATGTTTTTTGTAAATATTTTAGTAGGATTATATTTTTTAGATGGTACACATGTAAAAGCCATTGATCACAGTAATTGGTTTATTTTGAGCGATACACAAGGTTGTTCATTTTGTATGTATGTAATTGGTTGAATATTAACCACAATAATATTTTGAGGGCCATATTTGATTGTAATTATGATAAACATTAATCACAATTACTATAGTAATGAAATAATATCTATATTTTATGTCTCATTGTAAATTTTAGGCATTTCTACTTTATTTTTCTAACAGGTGACTGTTACACGAGACAGGTTGAATATAAATTATAGCTGTAAACATAAATATTATTATTTGAAAATATTATACTACCACATCCATGTGTTTTGAAAATATTATACTACCACATCCCTGTGTTAGAAAATATTATACTACAACATCCCTTTATTAGAAAATATTATACTATTAAATCCTTATATTTTAAACAAATTATATTATGTATAGTCCTCCGTTATATATGAAAATACTGGTCACCCAACTTACATTATACCAGTATTGTTTACACAACTTAGCCATAAACCTAAGTAGTCCAAAAACAACAGCATAAGAAGGTGGAGTTCCAAAATAACATTATATTCAGTAAAATAAAATATATTGATAACTTTTATATTCTCACATTAATTAGCATAAATCATCCAAATAATCATTGTGCCTTCTTCCCCAACTAGAACACAACTATAATTTAGATAATAAGTAAAAAAATCTTCAGTTTGCTCAACATATTCTCAAAATCTCATAACTTCTTCACTACCTTCTGATTTTTTTCTTTCAACATTTTCATTTCATCAACAATTTCATCAAGTTTCGTAGATATAATAAAATCGCTGAAATTAGGGTTGTCAACAGAATGATTGGTAGCAAAAGACCTCATAAGATTAGGACTTTCTGCAGAATGATTACTAACCCTTTGACACCAGCCCAAGAAAGTTCCACAAACTCCATTCGCACATGCATAATACAACATATTCTTATTCTTGTAGGATTCAAAGATTATAATTGCACACCTGTTGTCATAGCTACAAATCTTGTTCAAAAATCTTTCTTCACATCCATTTGCACTGCTTGAAGACATCTTCCTCTATAAAAAAAAAAATATCCACATCAACCCATATTACTTAAAATCAACCAAATTTAGGCGATAAAGCAAAAATCCCTCTTATTAGCTTCTTCTGATTTTCTTCTTCTTCGTTCTCGTCAATTTCTTCTGATGATAAAAAAAAAAAAAAAAATAATCCAAAAAAGCCAATGTACTAATTTATAAAAACTATAAAGGATGTTTTGGGTATTACTTAAAATATTTTAAATAATATTGACTTTTATTTCGTTGACTAACAGAAAATAGGCCAAAAATAGACGAAATGACCTCTCAGTATAACAAAATCAAAATATAGAGACTTTATAGTATAATTTTAAAAACATAAAAACTTTTTAATATAATATAATAAAATACAGAGACTTTATAGTAATTATTACTAAATTTAAAGTCTAATTTTACCGTTGGCGGGTACCCCTATTAATTATATTATAATTTAATTTATGATATAAATTGAAAAAAATTGGAGGATTGAGTAATTACCTGGGCATGGGCGGATTTTGACATATTTGTGTACTACTCATCTTACATAAGGGCAAAATGGATTCAAAAATTGCAGATATCTATTTATTTTTTAAAAGTAAAAAATATATAATATATTTATATAAATGTATATATATATATATGTGTATATGTATATTTTACTTAAAAAATTACAATTACAATTACAAAATAAATAAACAAATGTAAAGATGAATTTTAAAAATATAATATGTATTTATGTATGTTATAATAATATATTTATAATATAAAATATATAAAATGATATATAATATGGATTTATCAATATCCATTCCGTATTATTTATAATTGGATCATATTTTATTCGTTCTGGTAGAATTTGATTAAGTAAATATTCATTGAAGTGGATTAAAATTATCGTTCATATTATTATTAATGAAGAATTAGGCTATATTTTTATCAATTTTTTTAATTATGAAGAAAATGAATTCGAAAAAAAATTAGAGATGAAAACACAATAATTAAATTAAAAAATAATATTGTAATTTTCAAAAAAAACATGGTGATAAAAATGACTTTTGCAAATAATTATGGTAAAGTGAGATATAAGATTAGACTATTATTTTTTTTCCATTATAAAGAATGAAGAAATGCGTAACTATTTTATTTTTATCCTCTTATTTCTTACTACTCTAATGGGAGAGAGGCAAAAAAAAAAAAAAATGAATTGTGATTTTTTTCCTAAAATATATATTTTTTTTGTTATTGCATATATATATATGTACACATCAAAAGGTTTAGAAGACACAAGAAAATAACACAAAACAAACAAAAAGTCGTATGCTCTTCAAAGTCTATCTCTATTTCATGTTTTTTTTTTTTCTTATTATTAATTTTTTTTTTACTTTTTTAGGTTTCCATCCGTCCCAAGACCCATCTTCGGTGAGAGTTACTATTTTATTTTATTTTTATTTATCCTTTTTTATTACAGTTTTTTGTCTTTATATGTCGTATTTTATTTATATAGACGAAATAATTATAAAATTTATTAAATGATAATCATTTTTAGTTTGAATTAATATTTGAGAAAAATTTCAGCTTATACAATCATCTATTTTACATATAATAAATGATGATTCATAGACCTTTAATCTCTTTAATACGAACATAGGCCCGGTAATGTTCGAGTTCGAGAACCTATAAAATAAATATAAGATATAAAAATATCAGTTTGCACTTGATAAAATTTTTCCTAGTATGAATTTAGAATTCTCAAAAAAAGAAATGAATAATTCTTAAGAAATAATAAATTTTTAATAAGAGATAGACATTAAGAGTTGTAGAGAAGAATTAACCCTCGTAGTAGTTGGGAATGTCAGTTTATATCTCATTTGTGAATGTTAAGTATATAAGTGTAATGTGAAAATAATTTCACATTAAGTAATAATAAAAAATATGAATAGTTCAAGAGGGTAATAAAGCTCCACTTATTATAAGCCTAACACCAATACTAATATTTTGACTTTACCTTACCTTGACTCTAAAGGTCTAGAGAATTTGATATAATATCAGAGAGAGATAGGACTTGAATCTGTTACATGTGGACATTCTTCTGAAGTGGCTCGTACAAATGACACTATATGCTATCAAGTGCCAATTGAACTAAACTCAATTAAATTACTCAATTGTCATTTGAAGGGAGTGTTAAATATAAAATTATATTATGTGAATAATTATATATTGATTAGTGATAAGAAATATAAATATCTTATAATAAGGAGGATAATCCAATCTAAATAATTTAAATCATTTTATATTATAAAATTCATCTTGTTATAAGCACAATATTTAATATCAATACTTTAATTTTACTTCGATTATATTTGATTTTACCTTACCTTCACTTTTAAAGTCTATAGAATTTGACAGCTAACCGTTAAATTGTCTTCTGGACGAAGTATGGTGATTACTATACTGCCCGCTGTCATTAACTCAGACCTCCTAAACAATAGTTCATAATTGTTGGAATGGACAGGCATGTTTTATTGTACTTGATCGGCTAACTTATGAGTGGAAGAAGAATGAGAGCTTGGAGCTTCTTAGCAGGGAGCTCGAGCTTGAACTCTAAAGCATGATCCTTGAGTTTCTATCATCGTCAATTAGAACATTTCAAAAACATATTCTCGTTTTTGTTCTTCTTCTAAAAAAAAAAAAAAGAGTCCTAAACTATTTTACGAGATAAAATTGTTCTTCAAAATAATCATCAAGTATGATGGCAAACACTAATAGGTTTGGTTGTTTTTTTTTTCTTTTTTTTTTTTTACTGTTTTGAAAGTAAAATTATAATTTAAATTTATTGGCTTAATCACTTAAAAAATCCCAAACTTATATTATTTAAATAATATTAATACGTAAAATTTAAAATTATATATATATATATTTTAGTCTTTGCTAATACAAATAAATGAAATTTAAAAATTTTTAAACATTAATTTTATTAATAAAATTCAAATTTTTAAAAATCTTAATATTAGTAAACGCACCTATGTTATAGCATTAATTGATTAGGTATATTCAAGTGGACTAAATATCCAATAAGAATATACTTATTTGCAAAAATATGTAAAGCATATTCGTCAAGTTAGGCCATATTAATTAATTGCAATTGCGTAATCAAAAATCAAAATCATCCTCACTTAATTATTCGAATCGATCTTCTTTTTATGCTCAACACTTACAACTAATTCATGAATTTGCTTTTCTTTTCTATTTTATTGAGGGATGGAATTTCATTACTAACACAAAAGAATCTAAAGAAACAATATCACAATATCAGATAATTCAGATGGGAAATTTTCTATTCAAATAATTAGTTTGCTTTTTATCTTATTTGGTAATTAAAGTGTTGCTAAACAGGTTAACATCAAGGTTTAAGTGCTCGCGTGTTATAAAAATAATACAATTTAATTCAATTAAATCTTAGCTTCAAATTAATTGAGATCGTCCATTATTCGTAAATTCACTGAACTTTAATTAATATGTGATTGAATCAAATGAGATCTATAATAAAGTAAAATTATTCTTATATTTATTTTTTTATTTATAAGACTCAAATTTAAAATATGACTTAGAAAAACCTAAACTCCTTACCACTCACATAACTGGAGTTGGTCCTATCAATCTCCTGATCTTCATGCAAATGGTCCATTTTTTTTTTAAAGGATAACAATGGGATTTTTCCTTTTTTCTTGTAGAAAACATAGGATCTGTCTTTTTTTGGTATATAAAAAATTGGCTTTGTGATATCGTCATTTGAGCTTTAAACCAAATAATTCTTTTGTTTTCTTTATCCTCTATTCATGATCATCATCCATCTGAAATTATTTTGATAATATAAAATGTTCTAACTTCCTCTTTATTCTGCTACAATACATATCTCCTTTTCAATAATAAAAGCTATGCGCTAATGCGATTGATAAAAGATAAATAATTGTCACTACTAAAACTTAATAGTAACATTATATGATGTATAAAATTTTTGTAATTAAAAGTTTTTAATAATACTATTATATATTTAGCAGCAATATTAATATACTATCAGTACTTAGCAATGCTATTAATATCTTATTAAAAAATAAACTTGTTGTTGGTTATTAAATTTTAATTGTCACGACCCGACCCCAATTGAGCACGTGACCGGCACTAGGGAACGGGAAAGTATAAGGCTTCCGGAACCCGTAGTAAGCCTGACTCACCACTGAACAATAAAACCTATAATATGACAGCTATAACTGTCACCAACAAAAACTATAAGCCCACATATTCAACATAATCCTCATAATTTGACATCAATTAAGTTTTGCTTAACAGAATAACCATAAACCTGACATTAA
>CANXYC010964317.1:0-13419 GCA_948193065.1 Aleurites moluccanus
TATATATATATATATATATATATATATATATAACTTTAGTTTGACTTGATTTAAAATCGAAAAAAATATTCAAACCGCAAACCAAATCGAATTTTTGGTTTATTTTATTTTTTAAACTAAATCAAACTAAATAAATTATAAAACCGTCGATTTTGATTTGATTTGATTTGATCAATTTGGTCGGTTTGACTTCCACTCCTACCTAGACATGACCTTCAAGTACCCAAGTGATTCTTTGAGGCTTCCGTAACCCTTTCAAGGCTTTCTAAGCTTATTTCTTGTGGAAAAGGACCAGAAAATACTCTTATTTATATTTCTTTTATATTTAAGCTTTTACTAAAAATAATTTTTATAAACTTCCTTCATTTCTCTTTCCCTTTCTTTAGGTTAATTTAGAATTCATTTCTCCTTTCATTTTTATAGGGGATGAATGTTTTACTTTTTTATACTTATTTTTTATGTAACTTATATAATAAATATTGTGTATGCCACTAACGTCACATCAAAACTATTTTTCTAAGAATCAAATATCGCATTAAAATGTTGTAAAAGTAAGTAAACTTCTAAGTAATTTATTATCATAATTAGGCATGGACCACAATGAACTCAATTTCTGAACCTATTCTCTAGTGGTTTGAGAAAGGTCAGAAGAGAGGATGAGCTAGGGACCTCTAGGACCATCTATTACCACAAATCAGTTTCTTAGTCTTATAAAATGATGACTCTTTGTGCTCTAGTTCAACCTATAACTTAGTCTCATGTTCCCTCTTTAGCCAATTGGCTAAGGTAAAAAATATTATGGTCCTAATATCCAAATAAGTATAACTCTCAAAAGTTGCTCACATATATTTACCTTTCTATCCATATCTAAGCCATACATAAGCTAATTCTAAAATTCAAACTCAAGCATACCTCATACCTAACCCCAGTAATAGTCCTACCATTATAATAAACTTTTGTAGTAGACTAATAGTATTCAAAACATAAATTTCTCAGTATAATATAAAATAACTAAAGAGTATCTAAACAAAAATATCGCAATTCCAATACTCCTTGAGATTTTTGTTGGATTTCAACTTGTACTTTCATAGAGTATCATTTAATTTCATATAATATTTGCTTACCTTTTCTTGAGCATTATTTCTCCATGTCCACGAGACCAATTGCTCTTCTTAGAGCAAGACCACCTCTTTCTCCAATAATTAATTCAACATCTTGAATTACTTTATTTTCAAGTTTTCACTTTTTTTCTTTGAGCATCACAATCTCTAAGCCTTCCCAATAATAATTACTTTTTCTTTTCTTAGACCACTTTCTTCAAACTTTCCAAATAACAATATTTTTTTGCTTAATTTTTCTTCTTGTAGCACTATATATATATATAAACATTCTAAAAACTTCTCTTAGATAGTGACTCTCTTTAAGAGTATCCTAGGAATTCTTGAAATTATTTTTTTAAAATTCTTTTATTGCCTCATATTGAACAATAAGAATAACTTGCAATAAACGGCTCATGGCCCTTCTATATAAAGTTTAGAAAATTGTTAATAATTTTTGAATATATATAAGGTCACTTAGATATTTGCTCTTTTTTTTTGGGACTTGCTAAGGTTATCTAAAACAAGTTTTTGCAGTTTTAGGAAATGTCTACTTTCTTTCCATATTTTTCAATTTATGGACATATTGGTCCTTTCAATAATTTAAAACAACATATATTAATAGGATTTTTTTCACTTTCACATATTAAAAGAAAATATACTTCTCATCCCTGAAAATAAATGAGACCTTTACAAAGGCACAAGCTTGATGAAGTTATGCTTTATCTTGAACAAAAAAAAAATTGACATTTTTTTGAAGTAACTAGAAGGAAAAGAAACAAAACACCTCAAGAACTAAAAACAACAAAATATAACTAAACATTTGTAGAATTTCTTTTTCTTTTTGTTCTTTATTTCAACAAAAATCAAACTTTTTAATAATTTCCTTTCTCACTTACTCTCAATCTTCACTAATGTCACTCTTTCTATTACACCCATAAGCCCTTAAAAATATCTAAAACCTTGATACCATATTGGAAAAAATAAGAGGGTAGAGAACACTTACAAATACAACACAAAAAAAAATCATGATCTATAACTGAACTACTCAAGGGTAGAATATCATTGATAATTTTAATGCTGATATAGCTCTTAGTTAGAAGTGATATAAGTGCAAAAATATCTTTCAACCATGCCTAACTTTAATATCAACAGATTATAATGATAACACATTTTACCAAACACATTCTTTTCCACTTTTATAACACATTCTACACATTTTATTGATGCTCGATATTTAAAATTTTCATGATTTAGACTAGGGATTCATGGGTGACAAATGTAGGTTCTCAACTCAAAATGTAGTTTAAAAATCGATAGGATTTGATGTTCCTATGACACTTATGAGTAGTGTTTGTGCAAATAATTTCTTTAGCAAAATAGGAATTTTGTTAATTAATGACTAAACATAATTATATAAGCATGTTAATTTGTGATCTTATTTGAAATTAAGTGCTTGGCCATATTCACGAGTTATTAAATGAAAATGGAAAAATCCCTGACTTCAGCTAATCAATGAATTCAGCCTCTTTGTTTTCTCTTTTACTCCTTTTGAACAAAAATAAGGTTATGCATTAGACAAAGATTAAAAAAATCCTTTGATATTAATTTAGGGATAAGGAACTATGTCTTTTAGAGTACAAGTATGCTAGAAAGTGTAATATCTGCAATTTTTGTCATTTTAATTAATTGTATGTTTGAAAAATTTAATTAATTGAAAATATGAATGTTTGAGAAATCCAAAAATTTATGGTTGCAGGATATTGTGAGGCTGATTGCACGATTTTAAAGAAATAATTTGGTAAAGTGTAAAACATAAAAGTTGTGGATTTATATCTCATCTTCAATTATGTTAAATGGTTTGGTAAAATTATGTGTGTGTGAGGAGTTATGCCTCCTTGAGCTGGACTTATCTGGTTTAGTATTTCTGCAAAAAATCTGTGTATATTTGAATTTTTCGGGAATGACTGAGATAGTTTAAGATAAAGGTGTAAACATGAGAAATGTTTATTTATGTATTGAGATATTGTATGTAAAATTTTAGGAGATTTGGATAAGTATAACTCAGTGAAAAGTGGGATTTCTCAGGTCTGTTCGGATGGATTTTAGGCAGTAAGTCAGGGTGAGATTTAGAGAGTCACCATGGTCTGTGTAGTTAACTTTGTGATTTGAATTTTTGGACATGTTAAGCCCTGAATGTATATTTTAAGTGACAAAAAGAATCAGGAAGTTTGGATATTTGTAGATCATTTATGAGCTGATTGAATGTAAGTTGTCGAGGAAAGGTTTCAGTTCAACAGAAATTGGCATTTGCAAGCCGACAATGAGAGCAAGCAAAGTGGCGAAGTGAGATTGATGAGATGGAAATTGGCGAAGAGGAGTTTGGCGAAGAAGGAATGTGCGAAGTGGCAGTTCGCGAGCAGAGTTTGGCGAAGAGGGAATTTGCGAAGTGGCAGTTCGCGAGCAGAGTTTGGCGAAGAGGGAATGTGTGAAGTGGCAGTTCGCGAGCAGAGCTTGGCAAAGAGGATTAGGCAAGGTGACATTATGCAAAGAGGCATTATGCGAAAAGGAGTTCGCGAGGAGAGCTTGGCAAGGCAGCATATGCAAAGTGGGAATTGCGAGCTAGCATTGCCGAGGCAGGTTGGCGAGGCGAGCTGGCGAGCGGGATTTTGGGCAGTAGCCTATTTAACCCAGTGCAAGTAGCGATTTTTCTCCACGATTTTCTTTCTTCTTTTCTTCGTTCTTCTTTAGTTTTTCTCATATTAGTTCCATTTATTTTCTAGTGCATTAATATTCAAAATTAATGCATTAGATCCCTAGATTATTAGATTTTAAGGTAGTAATCATAAGTTCCAAGCAGATTATCTCAGGAAATTCAGTTTTGAAGAAATAAGGTAAAATTTCTTCAAATGTCATTTTTTTGTTAGATTAATAATTCTGGTAGTTAGAATAGTTAATTAATGGTATAAGGAATTTATTACAAGCATTTGAAGGTTATACATTGTAATTAATGTTAAAAGAATCAAAATTTATGAACTATCATGAATAGTAACATGAACAGTAAATTCAAATTAAATTCAGATTTTTCTTTAAGAGTTGAATTAAATTGATGTTGGGAATTAGAAATAGAAACTCTAAGATGGTTAAATGTTAAGAAATCATAATGAGTATTATTGATTAAGATAATCCCTAATTTTGAATATTTGGGGAAATTTCTTAGGAGGAGAAAATCAAGGAAATTGAGGAGATAATTGTTGAGCTAACTGTTAAAGGAAAATTCAAGGATAGTTTGTGTTGAGGTAAGTATGAACATTGCATTTGCCATTGCTTCTTTGAAATGATATGTCCAAGCTTTCTTAATGTTCACCCATATGATTCTCATATACATGATATTGTAAAATGCACTTATTATTTGAAATCCCTATGATGTTCTCAAACAATTCTTGAATTGTTCCTTGTGATTACATTATATAAATGCAATTGGCTTGGTCATTCTTCCTTGGACCAAGTTCATATGAAACCATTTGCTATATTGATTAAATTTATATTATATGTTGATGGTCTTGCGACCAATATGTTTCTTATGAGATTGTAACCATATGACCCTATGGATAGAACACTCTTCCCAATGAGAGTAAATTCATTGGTCCACTGTGCACTTTGGGAACCTAACTGGTAAGGTTTTTACCAGTGTTCCACCTAGAGGGGACTATGAGCTCTAGGTGTATGCCTGGCCAAGCATGCATTTGCGATAAGGTAGCAAGGACTACCGATGTGCTCTGTTGTGATAGGTAGTATGGCTACTGATGCACTCTGTAGTTCTACCATGTTATTTGATAGTGCTATTCGATTGTGAGCACTTCTGTTCTTGTAAGCCTAACCACATGATGATTATTACCCATGTTCTTGGATTCGATATTTCCATTGGATTATGTATATATATATATATATATATATATATTTCATATTGCATGCCATATCTTACTGAGTTGAAGGCTCACTCATCTTCTGTGGATTTCAGGTGATAGTTTAGCTTGTGAGGGAGCTAGTAGAGAAGATCAAGCTTCTTGACTTATTCTTCTAAGAAGCCTCCATTGTAATTATTTTAAAATATATTTATGTATATTCATTGTATGGTATTATGACATATTATGTATTGGGAGTATACTCTAGAGCTCTATAGTTGGTCATTAGGGATGATAATATTTTGATGTATGATTTGTTATTTTTGGGCTGCCCTTGTTCCTTACATCTTTTGATCGGTAAGGAACAAGAGGAAATTATGAAATGATAAAAGTAAAGATATGAATTATGCTTATATGGATTATAGAAATGACTATTAAATGATTTTTATATTTATTATGAATGTGTAATATAAATGAGATCCAGAATATGGGAGTTCTACGGGTTTATAGTGGCTTTAAGCCTACCCTTGCCCTAGGACCGTCGCACCACTAGAGTCGGGGTGTGACAGAGGTGGTATCGGAGCTATAGGTTTATAATCCTTAAGATAAAGGTAGATAGAGATGCATGAGCGCTAGTATAAGTGTTGATTAAGATAACTATGGAGCATAGGATTTGTGTCTTCCTTTGGTATATATCCGCATTAAGTATGCGTAGTGAGTCTGATAATGTTTGTTCTTCTTATCAGTATCGAGATGCCTCCATGTCGTGGTAGAGGACGAGGACGAGGCCATTCTAGGTGGGAATTACCTTCTGAAGAGGGTTCTATAGGTGGAAATGGAGGAGATGAGGTTCCTCCTATGCCACCAGTGGATGTGGCTCATATGGCTCAGTAGTTGGATCAGTTGCAAAGGAACTATGCAATTATTGCTGAGTTTATTACTCAGCAAAGGCAACAGTAGGTACCTCCAGTTCAGGTTCCAGAAATCCCTGTTCCTCCAGTAGTTCCACCACCTGTATTGCGTCAAGAGGAAGAGGTATCATTTGAAAGATTCCTGAAGCTTAAGCCCTCAGAATATAAGGGTGAAGTGGATCCTATAGATTTCCTAGAGGAAATTGAAGAGAAAGTGCAGATTCTACGGATTCCTGACAGAAGAGCCATAGAATTTGTGGGATATTTAATGAAGGCTGAGGCCAAGGACTGATTCAAGAGAAGCATTTCTGGTATGCTTCGGGAAAATGAGGATCTATCATGGGAAAGATTCAAGGAATTAGTGCTGAATGAATTTCTTCCTGAGAGTGTGAGGGAAGTTAAGTCCCTGGAGTTTGAGAGATTGGTTCAGACCCCTAGCATGAGTGTGTCAGAGTATGCCAGGAAGTTCAGTCAGCTTAGTAAATTTGCTCCTGCCTTGGTGCCTATAGAAGCGGCACGGATTCAATGATTTCGCAGAGGGTTAGTGGCTCCATTGTTTAAACTTCTAGCTGCTCTTGAATTTGATTCCTACTCTAAGTTGGTGGACAAGGCTAGAATAATTGAAAATAGGGAAATGGAAGCCAGATCAGAAAGGGTTGAAAAGAAGACGTTCAAGGCTGATAGTTCTTCCAAATCAGATAGTGGGATGAAGACTATGGTAGTGGCCCATCAGTCAGCTTCTAGGAGTGGGTATAGAGGACCTTCAGGGAGACTACAGTAGAGTCGGACTACTCCTGGACCTACTTCTCAGATGAGCCATGGATCAGCTAGCTTTGCATCACCCAGGGCTCCTAAACCTCTATGTCTTACCTGCGACAAATTTTATAGCGGCCCTTGTCATTATGCATTAGGAGCTTGTTTTAGATGTGGACAGCAAGGTCATTTTCTCAAGAATTGTCCACAACCACCCTTTGGAGGTAGACCTCAGGCTTCTCAGGCTACAGGTCAGATGAGTAGAGAAAGGAGCATTAGTCAGCAGCCAGGAGGAGGCAGAGATATTTTGGACAGGACTGTTGAGGCTGGCAGAGGATCAAGTTAACATGAGGCTCAGGCTTCTGGATCAACTCCCATGGGTAGAGATAGAGGTAGAGTTTTTACTCTAGCACAACATGAAGCCTAAGCATCCAACACAGTGGTTATAGGTATTCTTTCGATTCAAGCCTAGAATGCTAGAGTATTGTTTGATTTAGGAGCTACACATTCCTTTGTGTCATTGTGTTTTGCTAAGAAGTTGCATGTGCCTTGTGAATTGCTTGAAAGTGTGTTAGTTGTTTCTACTCCTTTAGAGGAAGAAATTGAGGTCCATAAATTATATCCATCTTGTGTGGTTAGCATAGGTGGTAAGAGCTTGAGTGTGGATTTGATTGAATTGCCAGTGTTAGAGTTTGATGTGATTTTGGGCATAGATTGGTTGTCCAAGCACTATGCTATTATAGATTGTAATAGGAAGAAGCTAGTTTTTAAGCCACCTTCGGGTGAGGAATTTGAGTTTCAATGGGAGCGGAGTGAGGTACCATACAATATGATATCTGCCATTGGGGCAAGAAGGTTGTTGAGAAAGGGTTGCCAAGGGTATTTGTCTTATGTCCGGAATACTGGTAAGGAAGTGAGAGGCATGGAGCAAATTCCAATAGTGAATGAGTTTCCGGACGTATTTCTTGAAGAATTACATGGTTTGCCATCAGATAGAGAGATAGAGTTCGGTATAGAGTTGCTACCTGGCATGAGTCCGATTTCTATTCCTCCCTACCATATGGAACCAATTGAGTTGAAAGAATTGAAGACTCAATTGCAAGATTTACTTGACAAAGGATTTATCAGACCTAGCAGTTCGCCATGGAGTGCACCTGTACTCTTTGTAAAGAAGAAGGATGGTTCTATGAGACTGTACATATATTACAGGCAACTCAATAAGGCAACTATCAAGAATAAGTATCCTTTGCCAAGAATAGATGATTTATTTGATCAATTGCAAGGTGCAAGTCATTTCTCCAAGATAGACTTGAGGTCAGGGTACCATCAGTCGAGAATTAGGAATGAAGATGTATCAAAGACGGCTTTTCGGACCAGTTATGGACACTATGAGTTCTCAGTGTTACCATTTGGATTGAATAATGCACCAGCTGCATTCATGGACTTGATGAATAGGGTGTTCAGGCCATTCTTGGACAAGTTTGTCATTGTGTTTATTGATGACATTCTTGTGTATTCTAAGAGTAAAGAAGAGCATGAGGAACACCTTAGAATTATGTTGCAGACTTTGAGAAAGCATCAGTTGTTTGCCAAATTTTCAAAGTGTGAATTCTGGCTTAAGAGTGTGGGCTTTCTGGGGTATATAGTGAGCAAAGAGGGGATTGAAGTTGATCCTAGAAAGGTTGATGCAATTCTTAGCTAGCCTAGGCCCACGAATGTTTCGGAAGTTAGAAGTTTCTTGGGTTTGGCAGGCTACTACAGAAGGTTTGTTCAAGACTTCTCCAAGATTACAGCTCCTTTGCGCAAGCTTGCCCAGAAACAAGTTAAATTTCTATGGTCGGATGCATGTGAAGAGAGCTTGCGGAAGTTAAAGACTTGTCTCACCACAGCACCTGTCTTAGCTTTACCATCGGGTAAAGGGGGATATGCGGTGTATTGTGATGCATCGAGAGTAGGGCTTGGTTGTGTGCTTATGCAGTATTGAAGGGTGATAGCCTATGCTTCTAGGCAGTTGAGGAAGCATAAGATGAATTATCCAACTCATGATCTTGAGATGGCTGCAGTAGTATTTGCATTGAAAATCTGGAGACACTACTTGTATAGTGAGAAGTGTGAAATCTTCACAGATTATAAGAGTTTGAAGTATATATTCCAGCAGAAAGATCTTAACCTTAGGTAGAGAAGGTGGGTTGAATTTCTTAAGGATTATGACTGTGATATATTATATCATCCAGGGAAAGCTAATGTTGTGGATGATGCATTAAGCAGGAAGTCTTTGGGGAGCTTAGCCCATATTCAAGTGAGTAGAATACCTTTAGTGAAGGAAGTGTAGAGATTGCATAATATGGGAAATCAGTTGGGAATTGTTAGATTCAGGAGTGTTGTTGGCAAATTTTCAAGTCAAGCCGGTTCTCATTGATCACATTAGAGAAGCTCAAGACAAAGACCATCAGTTGGTGAAGATAAAGAATCATGTAGGGTTAGAAAAAGCTCCAGGATTTAATGTGGCTGATGGCATGTTGAGACATGGTAGCAGGCTATGTGTTCCAGCAGTTGATAATTTTAGGGATATGATTATTAAGGAAGCATATCATGCCAAGTATAATGTGCATCCAAGTGCAACGAAGATGTACTATGACACTAAGAATTCATATTGGTGGAGTGGAATGAAAAGAGATATTACGGAATATGTATCCAAATGTCTAACTTGTCAGCAAGTCAAGTTCGAGCATTAGAAACCATCGGGGTTACTCCAAGAGTTGCCATTGCCAGAATGGAAATGGGAGAGAGTAACTATGGATTTTGTGGTTGGATTGCCAAGGACTTCAAGGGGCTATGACTCGATATGGGTCATTATGGAAAAACTAACCAAGTCAGCTCATTTCCTGCCAGCCAAGACAACTTATGGGGCTTCTCAGTATGCCCAGATTTATGTTGATGAGATTGTCAAACTTCATGGAGTTTCAGTTTCGATTATCTCAGATAAAGGTACTCAGTTCACCTCGAGGTTTTGGCAGAAATTGTAAGAATGTATGGGTACACAACTTGATTTCAGCATAACTTTCCATCCGCAAACAGATGGGCAATCAGAGAGGACCGTCCAAACTCTAGAAGACATGCTAAGGATGTGCATTCTAGACTTTGGAGGGAATTGGGATGCTCACTTGCCATTAATAGAATTTGCCTACAACAACAACTATCATTCCACAATTCAGATGTCTCCTTATGAAGCTTTGTATGGCAGGAGATGCAGATCTCCCTTGTGTTGGGATGAAGTTAGAGAAAAGTATATTGAAGGACCGAAATTGATACGATATATGTTAGAAAAGGTTCCAATAATCCGAGAAAGATTAAAGACAAGTTTTAGTCGTCAAAAAAGCTATGCCGACCCAAAGAGGAAAGATCTTCAGTTTTCCATTTGAGATCTTGTATTTCTAAAGATCTCTCCAATGAAAGGAGTTCTACGGTTTGGCAAGAGAGGCAAGCTATGTCCACGATTTATTAGGCCTTTTGAGATTCTGAGTAAGGTTGGGGAGGTTTCATACAAGTTGGCTTTGCCTCCTAGCATGGAAAAGGTGCATTCGGTATTTCATGTATCGATGCTTCAGAAGTATGTTGCCGATCCTTCCTATGTGCTACAAGTACCGAAAGTGAATCTTCAACCAGATTTGACATATGAAGAAATTCCAATTGCAATTGTAGATTGAATGGTTAAGAAGCTAAGGAACAAGGAGATATTAATGGTTAAGGTTTTATGGAGAAACCAAGCTATGGAAGAGTGTACATGGGAAAATGAGCGAAGCATGCAAGACAAATATCCCCATTTATTTCAAGCTTAAGGTAGGATATTATAAATTTGAGGACGAATTTATTAAAGGGGGAAAGATTGTAATAACTACAATTTTTGTCATTTTAATTAATTGTATATTTGAAGAATTTAATTAATTGAAAATATGAATGCTTGAGAAATCCAGAAATTTATGGTTGCAAGATATTATGAGGCTGATTGCATGATCTTAAAGAAATAATTTGGTAAAGTATAAAACATAAAAGTTGTGTATTTATGTCTCATCTTCAATTTTGTTAAATGGTTTGGTAAAATTCTGTGTGTGTGAGGAGTTATGCCTCCTTGAGCAGGACTTGTCTGGTTTAGTGTTTCTGCAGGAAATCTGTGTATGTTTGAATTTTCTGGGAATGACTGAGACAGTTAGAGCCAAAGATGTAAACATGAGAGATATTCCTTTATGTGTTGTGATATTGGCTGTAAAATTTCAGGAGATTTGGATAGTATAACTCAGTGGAGAGTGGGATTTCTCAGGTCTGTTCGGATGGATTTTAGGCAGTAAGTCAGGGTGAGATTTAGAGAGTCACCATGGTCTTTGTAGTTAACTTTGTGATTTGAATTTTTGGATATGTTGAGCCCTGAATGTCTATTTTAAGTGACAAAAAGAATCAGGAAGTTTGGATATTTGTAGCTCATTCATGAGCTGATTGAATGTAAGTTGTCGAGGAAAGGTTTCAGTTCAACAGAAATTGGCATTTGCGAGCCGGCAAATGCGAGGTGGCATTTGTAAGCCAGCAATGAGAGCAAGCGAAGTAGCAAAGTGAGATTGTCGAGCTGGCAATTGGTGAAGAGGAGTTTGGCAAAGAGAGAATGTGCGAAGTGGCAGTTCGCGAGCAGAGTTTGGCGAAGAGGGAATGTACGAAGTGGCAATTCGCGAGTAGAGTTTGGCAAAGAGGGAATGTGCGAAGTGGTAGTTCGCGAGCAGAGTTTGGCGAAGAGGGAATGTGCGAAGTGGCAGTTCGCTAGCAGAGCTTGGCAAAGAGGATTAGGCGAGGTGGCATTATGCGAAGAGGCATTATGCGAAAAGGAGTTCGCGAGGCAAGTTTGGCGAGGCAGCATATGCGATGAGGCATATGCGAAGTGGGAATTGCGAGTTGGCATTACCGAGGGGGGTTGGCGAGGCGAGCTGGTGAGCGGAATTTTGGGCAGTAGCCTATTTAACCCAGTGCCAGTAGCGATTTTTCTCCACGATTTTCTTTCTTCTTTTCTTCGTTCTTCTTCAGTTTTTTCTCATATTAGTTCCATTTATTTTCTAGTGCATTAATATTCAAAATTAATGCATTAGATCCCTAGATTATTAGATTTTAAGGCAGTAATCATCAGTTCCAAGCAGATTATCTCAGGAAATTCAGTTTTGAAGAAATAAGGTAAAATTTCTTCAAATGTCATTTTCTTATTAGATTAATAATTCTGGTAGTTAGAATAGTTAATTAATGGTATAAGGATTTTATTACAAGCATTTTAAGGTTATGCATTATAATTAATGTTGGAAGAATCAGAATTTATGAACTATTATGAATAGTAACATGAACAGTAAATTCGAATTAAATTTAAATTTTTCTTTAAGAGTTGAATTAAATTGATGTTGGGAATTAGAAATAGAAACTCCAAGATGGTTAAATGTTAAGAAATCATAATGAGTATTATTGATTAAGGTAAACCCTAATTTTGAATATTTGAGGAAATTTCTTAGGATGAGAAAATCAAGGAAATTGAGGAGAAAATTGTTAAGCTAACTGTTAAAGAAAAATTCAAGGATAATTTGTGTTGAGGTAAGTATGAATATTGCATTTGCCATTGCTTCTTTGAAATGATATGTCCAAGCTTTCTTAATGTTCACCCATATGATTCTCATATACATGATATTGTAAAATGCACCTATTATTTGAAATCCCTATGATGTTCTCAAATAATTATTGAATTGTTCCTTGTGATTACATTATATAAATGCAATTGGCTTGGTCATTCTTCCTTGGACCAAGTTCATATGAAACCATTTGCTATCTTGATTGAATTTATATTATATGTTGATAGTCTTGCAACCAATATGTTTCTTATGAGATTGTAACCATATGACCCTATGGATAGAATACTCTTCCTAATGAGAGTAAATTCATTGATCCACTGTGCACTTTAGGAACCTAACTGGTAGGATTTTTACCAGTGTTCCACCTAGAGGGGACTATGAGCTCTAGGCGTATGCCTGGCCAAACATGCATTTGCGATAAGGTAGCACGGACTACTGATGTGCTCTGTTATGATAGGTAGCATGGCTACTGATGCACTATGTAGTTCTACCATGTTATTTGATAGTGCTATTCGATTGTGTGCACTTCTGTTCTTGTAAGCCTAACCACATGATGATTATTACCCATGTTCTTGGATTTGATATTTCCTTTGGATTATATATATATATATATATATATATATATGTATGTATGTATGTATTTCTTTCATATTTCATACTCATATCTTACTAAGTTGAAGGCTCACTCCTCTTTTGTGGATTTCAGGTGATAGTGTAGCTCATGAGGGAGCTAGTAGAGAAGATCAAGCTTCTTGACTTATTATTCCAAAAAGCCTCTATTGTAATTATTTTGAAATATATTTATGTATATTCATTGTATGACACATTATGTATTGGGAGTATACTCTAGAGCTCCGTAGTTGGTCATTGGGGATGATAATATTTTGATGTATGATTTGTAATTTTTGGGATGCCCTTATTCCTTAGTGATGCGGGATACATCTTTTGATCGGTAAGGAACAAGAGGAAATTATGAAATGATAAAAGTAAAGATATGAATTATGCTTATATGGATTATAAAAATGACTATTGAATGATTTTTATATTTATTATGAATGTGTAATATAAATGAGATCCAGAATATAGGAGTTCTACAGGTTTA
>CANXYC010964414.1:0-18465 GCA_948193065.1 Aleurites moluccanus
CATAAAAAATATTGTCTTATATAAATTATTTATTTTATTATAATTAAATTATATTTATTTTAATCATATATATATATATATATATATATATATATATATATATATATATATATATATATATATTTCTTGTTTAACCAATTAGATCTCAGTCGAATATCTGACCCTCTACCTTCACTGATTTTTTAACCGGTCCGATTCCAAAAATATTGAATATAATTGCCTTGATCTCTAACACCTTTTGATCATAAGTTCAAACCATGGAGCCTCATATATATATATATAATTACTATTTTACTTTAAAATAATATTTAAAAGTAATTTATAATGAATCAAATAAAATAAAAAATTAATTATTTTCGTAAAATTATTTTCTTTATCTTAAATATATCCATTATTTCTACATATATAAATAAATATGTTTTCTTAGAAAATATAATTATAAAATTAATAAATTAGGTTATGACATGTCTAGCCATGATCGGAAGAAGGGGAACGAATCTATTGGTGATGTTTCACAGGGGTGAGTATTCAGTAAACTTGAATCGAAATTTTAAAAAATTGAATTAATTAAATTAAAATTTTTAAAATCGAATCAAATTAAATTTTAAATCGAACTGAATTGAATTGAACCAAATTTTTATAAAATTAACTAAATCTAACAGAATCAATATATTTCAGTTCGATTATTTAGTTTTTTCAACAAAATAAATATATAATTATTAAAAATACATATTTAAGAATATATATAAATAAAGATAATATATATATATATATATATATATATATATATATATATATATATGTATATATATATATATATATATATATTTTAGTTGATTTGATTATTTTAGATTTTTTTTTTTTTTTTTGAGAAAATCGAATGAATCGAACATACTAAAATTTTCAAAAAATTAATCGAATTGAATTAAAATTTGAATTGAACTGAATTAGATCAATCAAATTAGGTTTAGTTTGATTCTATTCGATTTATTTTCCGTTAGTTCAATTTTTTTTCACCCCTAGTGTTCCATTATTTTTTTGGGGGGGTTTAATCTTTTTTAAATTATTTTTTAATCTTTTCTTTTGGTTCGCTACATAATTAATCCATCGTAGCTTTGATCTTCGCTCCTCGCAAACTGACAATTGCTGTCCAAGCAGATATTAGGCGAGTTTAGGAACTGATTTTTGAAGTAATTACAGCCTGCATGAATTAATTGAATTTATTGATGAATTTTTATGAGTAAAGTTTGGTGTTTTAACTAATTTTATGGGTTTAATTCAATTAAAATTCAAATATAACTTTTTTTTTCCTTTTGAATGAAACCCAACGCTGGATATTCATCCATTTTTTTTTTTTTCTAATTTTTTAACTTTAATGAGTGATAATCAAATATCTGGTTTTTAATATATGAAACTCATATATGGGTGTTCCGAGTTTTTTTTAACTAAGTTTCTAGTTTAATGTTTTTTATTATTTAAAATATGTTTTTTTTTAAATTGTAATTTTTTTTATTATTTAAAAATATCAAGCAGATCTCACAATCTTAACTTTATCAAATTGATTAAGATTTTTAATACTTAATTGTCGGATAAATCCTAAATTAAAACAAAATCAAACATTAAGAGGTTGATTGGACCATAAAATTTTATAGCATTCGCACATATCCCAAATTGAGCATTTTCCCATTATATATACTATAAATTCAATGAGTTTACATGAATGCATGTTTATTTATTATTCTTAAACAATACTTTATAAGATTCAACTTTTAAATTGAGTGGTATCTTGGCACAGTAAATGATTAAGAATAATTAATTACAATGAAATTGGCATTTGATGCCCTCTTGAAGGGTTAACTAGGCCTCAAGCCCTAATTTGTTTAAGGTATATTTGACTTCCATCTGTGCACCCACCAACATTGTTTTCATTTCTCATGAGGCAAGTGATGAAATGGTGACATTGTGGTCCAATAATGGAAATGAATAGAGCATCCACTTCTTTTAATTTCCAAGCTTTGTCCTTTACTCTCTATCTGTGTCCTAAATCCGTCTTGTAAAAAATATAATCCTTTGATAATGCCAAATTAGTCAGCTGTGATGCATGCACTACCTATTCAAAATATATATATATAGAAAGAGTATTTTTCTGATCATACACTAATTAAAAACAAATAATTCAGATTATATTAAAAAAAATTAAATTAAAAATAAGTTGAATACAGTGATGGATCCATGATTTTATTTGAGAGAGCAAAAATTCATAATATTAATTTTTTTATAGGTTTATATATAAATATAAAAGTTAACTATAAAATTCGGAGAGAGGGATAAAAATAAAAATTAAGGGACCAGAAAAATATAAAAAATAAAAATTAGGTTATAAATATAAATAAAATAAAAATTATAGATATAAATTTTTTTTAAAAAAAGGCTAGGGATCAATTATAAAAATTCTTAGAGTCAAAGGGTTAAAAATAAAAATTTAAGGATCAATTATAAAAATTCTTAGAGTCAAAGGGTTAAAAATAAAAATTTAAGGGGCATATATGAGGAAAAAAGCTAGGATGATCAATACAAGAAAAATAAACATGATTGGCTTAATTTTTAAAAAGAATAAATTATTATTTTATCTTTAATATTTAATCCAATTAATATATTAATCCTAATTTTTTGGGAAATCAACAAAATAATTCCTTAAAATTAACTTCATCAAACATAATAATCATTTAATTGTTTTTATCGTTAAAATTTATAAAAAAATTAAAATATTTATTATTTATCATTAAATTTTGTATTTCAGGCAATTTTTTTTTTTTTTTTTCATGACTACAAGAATTTGAAAAACCCAAAATGCACAGCAGCAAATTTGGAAATATATAGTCAAAATCAATTAATGAAACCTAATTATTGAATCCTAATATAACTAATTTAACCTAAACAATAGCCATCATAACAAAATCCCACTTGATCAAAAAGAGATTCTTCGAAGAATAAAATGGGCCCGAGATTTTTTTTTTGCCGAAATGTTTAAAAACTGGAAAAAAATTGCATGAAGTGGATAAACAACAATCTAATTCAATCATGTATATTTGTAACTCAAAAATTAATCCTAAATAGATTAATTAAAATTAAAATCTTTAAATTATTAATTAAGAGTCATTTATTTAAGTTTTCTCAATACTACATATTAGGATTTGTATAAATAAAATAATATAATTTATAATAGGATTAATTATAATTTCCCCTCTGTAAAATAATCTAATACACTAAGTTCCCTCTGATCTTTCAAAAATACATTGACTCTCTCTTGACGAATGTCATAATATATTATTAAACTATTCCGTCCAATTTTACCGTTAGTTAATTATTAGTCAACCTTATAAGGGTAGTAAAAATATATAAATGCCCTTACTCTTTAATTTTAATTAATTACATTCTATTTTTTCTTTAATTTTTTTTTTAGGATTAAAAAATATATTTTCATACTTTTGATAAATTTGAAAATAAAAATATTTTTATTTTATTTTTTAAAAAATGACAAATAAAAAATAAAAATATTTTTTACTTTTTATTTTTAAATTTGTCAAAAATTTGAAAATAATTAATAATCTAATTTCTTCTTAAATTATTTTTTAAAATAAAAAATAACAAATAAAAAATATTTTTTAAAAAATATTTTCGTTTATTTTTTATTTTAAAATTTGTCAAAATATGAAAATAAATATTTTAACCTTAAAAAAAAATTAAAGCAAAAATAGAATGTAATTAATTAAAAATAAAGGGTAAGGGCATTTCTATCTTTTTACTATCCTTGTAAGCCTGATTAAGGATTGACTAATGGTAAAATTAGACCGAAGGGTCTAGTAGTATATTATGATATTCGTCAAGAGGGAGTAAGTATATTTTTGAAATGTTATGGGAGATTTAGTGTATGAGGTCATTATATATGGAGAAAATTGTAATTAACCTTTTATAATATATAGCCGTCAAGCACCGTCAAATTTCAATTAGGATATATGCTAGTAAATTAACATGGCTTTTCGATATGTAGTAAACAGTACCATCAACTTTTATTCAGGAGTATAATATATAAGTTGCAAGAACCGTCAATTAAAGGTGAAAATATATGATGAACCATTAATCCTAAAATCAATATTTAGATTATAAGGAATCGTCAATTCAAATAGAAAGTATCACACAAATCTAGAGCAAAAGTCGTTTTTGTTGATGTGAGTGATAAGAATACATAATGACTTTGCAAAGCTATTTATAGGGAATTTACAAGGGTATTTTAGTATTCACAAAAAAAAGTAAAAAATCCTAATCTATCCAGGCAATTTACAAGAGAATTAAGCTCATTATGTGCATCTGAATCCATTGTTATAAGTCTGAATTTATTTATATGGGTTGCTTTAAATCCAAGTTCTATAAGAATTTAGATCAACTTTACTTCTAGACTGACATTAATAATATCCCCTGTAACTCTTTTCCTTAGAAAGGTGAAGAGTTACACCTAACAATTAGAGTAATTTTAAATTTTGAGGAAACTGATGATTTATGAATTTTCATCTTTTTGAGGCCTATAAAAAACAAAGTTTTCTATTTCATTTTTTTTTCACTTCTACACCATAAGTGAAAAATCTTTAGCTTCTTTCTTCACGATTCTCAAGTGTTCTTCCATATTCAAGTAAGTATTCGACTTTTCTTAAATCATTCCACTTTTGATCTTGTTGTAAGCTTAAATCTTATTTAGTTTCTGTTTACATGATTCGGCCAGAATGACTAAATTAAAAGGACAAGAAATTGTCTGTTCAAGGACTCCAAAGGAAAATTTTTCCTTAATGACCGAGAGTATTAAGTCGATCCCTATCAAAGTACTAATACCTTATATCTCAGTTTGTTTTAGGTTTGGCAGTAATTACTTGAGATACTCCTTATGCACATTTTCTATATGGGAAAAGCTCCCTTCATCCTTGGACCTAAAAAAACTTTCAGTTCCTGTTCAACCATTCTTTACGATTACATCACTTAAAATGATCGACTAAAATCGTATTTTTCCATTTAATGGATTTTCTTAGGTATCTCCAAGCTTCTATCTTTTTCAATTTCCAAAATTCCCCTTGTTAGAAACCGTCTCTTTCCCCTTTATTGTTTTGGTCATCCAATGTGAATGTATTCACATTCTGGTTTGGCACCATATCCATTACTCTTTTTGACTTGTTTGCTCACTTCAGCATTCCTTTAACTGGGAAGAATGTTGATGGAACCTTAGAGGCCGACCTAGAATCATGTTTAATAAAAATGATTATAGTTAAAGAAATTTCTTAGCCCAAAATCAAACCTTAGATGCTAACCCATCCATTCAAGAGCATGTTGCTTTTTCCTATACTGATTATGCAAATTTATTTTTTGGCACTCCATTTGTCAAAATGACCGAAGAACATTTGAAGATTTCAATTACCCTAGCCCAAGGTCATTAGTTATCCCTCTAGCCTTACATTCTTGCCCATATTTACAAAAGTATCTATACATTTCTTCATGGAGGACCTAATATATCTTTTGGTATATTTAGTCGCCCATTATGAATGGGTCAAATATGGCTTATGGCTTACTTCCCTGAGTTAGTTCATACTATACAAAGACCTTCTAAATCCATTCCAAATTATGGTTAGTGGGTCAAGAGTTTTACCTTTAGAGGTAGAAGCTTTCATCAAACCTTTTCTTTCTTTTGTACAATCGAACAAAAGGAAGACCATGAGTTTTGCCTTTTCCTTCTAACCTTAATCGATCCCAGATAGACTCAGTTTCAATATTCCACTTTTACTTTTGAAGAAGACTCCACCTTAAATGAATAGTTTGATCCATGGACCAGTGTATTAATAGCTCGAGATCTTCACTTCATTACTATATTAGATAATAAATGCGGCATTGAAGTGTACTAGCTAAACTTGTACTTGTTATTTTGGGCTTGTCCCAGACGACCCCCCCCCCCACCACCATTTTCCTCTTACATATTCATTCAATATAGTTAGGACTCCTCTTTCGATTATACCTATGAATGTTAGATAAATGAAATTTTTGATATTTAAAAAGTCCAACTTCAAAGGATTGACCTTTCTATTTCTCCTGGTGTTCTAAGCTTTTTACTCCCTAGTGTGGGATGGCTATGTGAAACAAAAGATGGCCATGCCACTGGATGTAGCATGGGATCTATAAGATTTAACTATCTTTATGGTTTTGAGTAAAAGAGTACAATTTGGCACCGCTTCTTTTATGCATGGATCGGCCTCCAAGAAGTCAAAAGGAACGCATATAAAAGAAATTTTAACTTTTGAAAAATTTTATGATTTTAAATATAATTAAATGAGGTTGAACAAGATGTTTTGTCAAACAAAAAAAGCTCAAATGGATATCTAAGTTGAGGCCAACATAAAAGTCTTTATAGGAAGAGAAAAGGTAGCAAATATAAGGTAAGTGATCATTATCAAGGAGGCCCAATTCCAAGAGAGACAAAGCTCGACTAAAGAAACCACAATTTTTCCTAGATGGATCACAATACGGGTCCCTCATTTCAAATGGCCAAGAATTCCTATCGCCCCATTTGGGATAGTGGGTTCTCCTTTAAGTCGAGTCAAGAAGAGAAAAAGAATGGTGTAACTTTGGTCCTTACTTGAAGGATTGGCAATTGATCTTGAATGGGGTTGGCTCGAGATTCTAGACTAAGATAATCTCATTTAGCTAGGTATCATTTTCTTCCTTTTGTGACAAATTTTATTATTTTGATCTAACCCTTCTTTGATGAATGCAAATACTATCCCTAAATCGATTCCAAAGAATCTTGATGAGATGAAGGACTTGAACGATCTTGAACCCCCTACTAAAAAACAAGGAAACAAGGTAAAAGTCCTTTCTCCTTTATATAGCTGTTTTAATATTCTACTTAGAGCAATTTTCAGTAGTCGAGCATCAAGAACACTATTTCTAAAATTATATTCAAGGTCAAATATTCTCTTTAGGCTAACTCTTATATAAAAAGTCCTCCTCCAAGTCCATATCTTTTTTCCAATGGGACTTATAGGCTTGCTTCATCCAAATCAGCCTCCAAGGAAAAGAGCAAAGAATCCTTCTAATCAATAGTCAGGCAAGAAGTCTCTCATCAAGCTGGCATTAACCAGACACGTGATGTATAGACTAACACTTTGGAGACCAAGACCCTGGAAATCAAGCTTACTGTTGAAACAATAAACTTTTGTACTCCCCTAAATATAATTTCTCCTTCTCAAAAAACATTTAAAGGTTAGCTTCATTATAAGATCGATGGGATGATTTAATCAATTTCTTTTTCAATTTTGAGTCAATGTAGTGGATATTGAACCTTCTCTTCAATCAACTTTAAAGGAGGTTGAGATGCCTATAGAGTTAAGTCAGGATTACCTAATTTCTATGAAAATTAAGCAACACCTGGATAACCTAGCCACATTCAAAGACCTTTGTTCTACTTTTTCGTTAGATAAGGTATCCTTCAAATCTATTCAGGATTATTTGGCCTTTATCTTATCTAACAACATTGCACTCCATCTCAGTGTCGGACATAAAACCTTTATTGAAAATATTTTGACCAAATTCGATGACTTTGCTCATTCTTACCGATATACTAATAGCATCATTTCCAAACACAATCAAACATTTGATGGAGTAGCTAAAACAGATCGGTCAATCCATCATTTAAAGAAGTCAGGAATGAAATAAGCTCGGCAGGGAAAAGCTTTGACCGAGCAATACAAGTACATTAATAATGAAATCTTTCAGCATCAAGAGGAGATCCGTAAGTTGAAGGCTCAACTAGCTGAGGCCTATCAGTAAAAGGAATGTAATGTCGAGTTTCAGAAGAAGGCCAAGATTAGGTCTACTACTGCTACTAAGCAGAAATTATCATCTGAGGTTTAGGAACTCGAATGCTTAGTTGTCTGTGCTAAAGCTTGGTTGGATGAGATTACTTAAAACATTTCTAATTTTTTTCAAATTTTAAGTATTCGACCATTGTGCATTTTGATCAATAGATTTTGTAATGATGATGGTTAAGGACAAATCTTTTAAGTAAAAATTTGGCTTAAAGAGCCTTCTTTTGTGAATCATATTTTAAAATTTGTTAAATATATTTAGTGGCCAAGGGGCCGACCTTTTTGCCTATTGCTTTATTCTAATGAATGCATACATGTTTTTATATATGTAAATGGGAACAAGAAATTGTGGAGCGACCTTAACATGGTATGCAAACAATTTTATTTAGTAGAAAATTTTTATGAATATTCGATCGGCTTGTAATATAGCCAAACATTATAGAATTAGGCTGAACTTTTTATTCTTACTATTCGGCCTTTACACATAAGTTTAATCTCGTTGCTTGGTAAATTTGGATCGGATAACCCCTTCCTATAAAGATGAAACATAGTGTTTTAGGAACATTCCCATTAATCGACAGATTATGCAACTTATCATCTTGATCTGATAGTCAATAAGCGCCATTCCCTTTAATCTTCTTTACCACAAATGGTCTTTCCCAATTTGAGGACCATTGACTAAACTCGAGGTCTTTTGTGTCTGATAGGCAAGATAAATCTCCAAACCAAGTCCCCAACCATGAAATTTTTAGGATGAACCCTTTTGTTGTACACCATTTCAACTCTCTTTTTGTGAGCTTAGATTCGGTATAGAACAGTAAGTAGATCATAATCGAGTTCATCAAGTCCCTTTAGTAATGTTTGAGTATACTGATAGACCGTTAGTTTGTTATGATATTTGTACCTTATAGACTTCATTGTTGGCTCAATAGGTATCATTGCATTGTGCCAGTAAACCAACTTGTAAAGAGATGCCCTGTGGCTCTTTTTAAAATGGTTCGGATTGCCCATAGAGGTTCGGGTTATGCCAAACCCTTAGGTTGTCTTCAACCGTCTTTTGGATGTTTATCTTGATAACCTTTTTTGGTTGCCTCTGCTTGCCCATTAGCCTATGCATAGTAGGGAACGGAGTAAACAAGCTTGATGTCGAACTCCTTACAAGATTCCTTCACTCCTTCTCTTGTGAACACAATTTCTTGGTCAGTTGTGATTGTCTAAGGTAAGCTATTTCAGTGAAGTACATATTCTTTAAAAAAAATCAATGATCGACTATTGGTTTACTCCCTTAAGAAGGATAGCTTAAACCCATTTGGAAAATTTATTTGTTGCCACTAAGATGAAAGAGGGTTGTTTGGATGATGGTGGGTATATTTTACTGACTATGTCAATTGTCCAACCTCTAAAAGGCCATGACATTATGTCCGAATGTAGTTCATTAATTGGAGATAGTTGGATTAAGCCATGCTTTTGACAAGCTTCACATCTTTCAGCATATTTAAAGCAATCTTTCTTCATGCTCGGCCACCAGTAACCAAATTTCTCCAAAAGTTGCCTCATAAGTTTTTATGATTGATGAACCTCGATTAAGCCTTCATATATCTCAGCCATTGTTAACATCGCTTCTTTTGGACCGAGGCATAATAGCAATTATCCACTAGGATGCATTCTGTATAGTTCTCCATTGTCTTGCCAAAATGTTAGGGTAATAATTTGAGTCTTATGATAAGGAAGGATCCTTTAAATATTCAATCAGCTCGATTCTCTAATCTTTGGTTAAGTCAATATTAAAGATGCCCTGACATTTTTCAACATGCTCTTCAAACCGATATATACCTTTGATATATAGAATTGAGATCGACATGTACTATAAAGGAACTTCACTGAACCAAGCCAAATTTCCTTATGCCTCTTATGCAAGTTGGTTTGCTTCTTCATTCTCGACACTTAAAGCATATTATGGAGAGAAATGCTTAAATCTATCAAGCATATCCATAGCTTTGTTTCAATATAGCTAAAGTGTAAGCAATTCACAATTGTATTCTCTAAAGACTTGTTTGATTACCAAGAGTGAATTCCTTTTTATGTCTACCAAATGTACTCCAAGTTTGGAAAGGATCTTAAGGCCAATCAACAAGGCTTCATATTCGGCCTAGTTATTTGTATATGGAAAACCAAGTATAAATCCTAATTTTGTCATGATGCCTCCAGGTGAGATTAATGCTATTCCTACCCTAGTCGAACTTATTGAACTTAACCCATCAAACTACATCTTACAAGCATTACTAAACATATAATTGATCTCTTCTTCAATGGATTCATCCTCTGTTGGATGGTGGGATAGGAAATTCGCTAAGGTTTGTCCCTTAGTGGCCTCTTGAGACATACAGTAAAACTTTTATAAATTAATATCTTTGGGGCTCATGAATTCTATTAATTAAAAGAGTTAATTAATCGAGTATTAAGTCCGAACCATAAAAAATTATTATATAATAGAGGTTATTAATTTATCGATTATTAATTTAGAGAGATTTTATTGTATACTTAAGAGAAAATTTGAACAATACCACAACCCACTTCCCATTTTATTTCTTAAGAAAGGCCGAGATAGGATGTATTTAATTACATTGGTCCTACTAATAAATAAGATTACCATAGGGAGCATGTAATACCTTAGTTTAGTACATAAGAAGTATAGGGCTAAGCACAGCTTTTCAACCAATATGTATTTTACTTAACGCTGGTTTAAACTCCTACTCAAATAGTATTTATCCCATTCAAACCCTTTTTGCTCTTAAGCCAACATACTACCAATGGAGTCTTTTGAGGCCGATATGTAAAGAATCAATGGTTGGTTCGACCTTAGAGGAGTCATGATTAAAGATTTGATTAGATAGGTCTTGATTTTGTCAAATTCATCTTGGAGTTACTCGGTCTATACAAACTCACTATTATTCTTGATTTTTAATAGCCCACGCCATAAATGAAGCTTTTCGACTGTGTTCACTATAAATCTTTTAAAAAAGTTTGATTTGGTCGATCAACATTTGCAACTATTTTTTTGTTTAAGGAGGTTGAGCTTCGATGATAGCCTTACCTTCGTTCTTATCAACCTTTACTCCTTTTTAGTGAACTAAGAACCCGAGAAAGTTTTTGACCAATACCCTAAAAGCACACTGGAGAGGCTTCATTTTAAGTTTTCCTCATTCTCTGAAATGGCTTTTAAATATCGATCATATGTTGATCTTCTTGCTGAGATCGAACCGCCACATCACTAATGTATACTTTTAAGAACTTTTTGATCATGTCATAGAGGATGGTATTCATTACCCTCTGATTTATGGCTCCAACATTCTTTAGGCCAAATGACATCATAACCCATTCATATCGATTACATCTTCCTTAGCTATCTTGATTTGATTATACCCCGAATGCCCATCTATGAAACAAAGTATAAGATTGCAAGTTGTTGCATCAATCAACATGTCTAAGATTGTTATCGGATACTCATCCTTTGAGATAGCCTCATTGAGGTTTCTAAAGTCTATACATATCCTCAACTTGTCATTCTTCCTAACTATTAGAACGATGTTGGACAATCATCCACGTAGGTGGCATTCTTATGAACTCTGCACCTAAGAGCTTTTTGTTCTCTTTCTGAACCAGTTCTTTAACTTCCTTGGAAAATTTTCTCATGGGTTGTTTGAACGACCTATTTCTTGGCTTGATGGGAAACTGATGCTTTATAAGATCTCGGTCAATGCATGATATCTCATCATAGTTCTAAGCTAAACAATGATTGAATTTTCTTAATAAGGCAATTATCTTGGATTCAAATTCAAATTTAATTTAGAACTAATGTATATAGGTTAAATGTCCTTTTTGGCGCCTAGGTTAATTTCTTTCAAAGGGTCTTTCACTTTTTTAGGTTCATCTTAAAGCTTAGGAGATGCCACTTTTAAGTCTTTAAGTTGCAGTTAGGCCGAGGGATCTTGTTCTTCAACCTCATAAATACACTCAACCATAGCTATATTATACTTCTTATATCCACCAGGAACATTACTTTAATGGTCGAGTATATTTATAGCACCATAGTCGAACATCATCTTCTATCATATTTAATGGTTAAGTCCAAACAATTTTTTCTTCCAACACTCTCTATATTGTTTGGACTTAACCATTAATCATGATAGAAGATGATGTTTGAATAGTAACCGAATTAACAAAGGCCGAAATAACTCCATGGCTAGAATCCCTGACTAATATAGAGATGTCACCTCATGCTGCTTCCCGGTACACTTGCCATTCGCTGAGATAAATAACTTTGTCATCTTAGTATAAGGTTCATAGAGCAAAGCATTCACCTTATGGACTTCTTCCCACAAGGGATATAAGTTGGCAAGTATAATCTCAATGTACCCTTTCTTGAATACAATGAATATTTGATGTATGGCTGACGAGATACAAACATTGGAATGTATATAATCTCAACCTAGAAAGATATTGCAATTGCTTCTTATATCCACCAGAAACATTCCTTTAGGTTGAGTTTAATGAGTGACCTTTATAAAGGTTAAAAGTTTACCTCGGCTCCATTGTCCACCAATACCCTATTAATAACTATCTTATTAATTCCAACCCTGATGTAGAGTGACCAAATATGGTTAGTTAGGCAAGTTAGGGGTTCTTCAATCAATACTGATTGTCGAACCTCTTTTTCCTTTTCACATGTTGGTTTAGATTCTAGCACATCCCATCTAGTGTGGATTATTGCCTAGGCTTAGGCAAAAAATCATTTGGTAAGTAGCATACCATATTGATGTTAGTCTTGGTAATTGCCTCCTTGCCTATTTTGAACAATTCCTCCTTCCTTCTCAAGTTGAGCCTCAGGTCGTTTGGCCTTAAGTATTCGTACTTTTCTTTTCCTATTGCTTAGCCTTATTTCCTTTAACTTGTAAGGTTTTGCTTAATTATTAGGCCAGTACAACTTGGCCTTCAACACCAAACCTTTTGTTTCATCCTATTCTACCAAGACCTCAACTTTAATAGCCTTGTGTTTATTCCTAGCTTGCATCCTTTATCCAGTTCTTACTACTTAGATAACTATTTTGTTATTTTGGTTGTCTCTGCCTTTGTTTCCTCCTTTTCTAGGTCTTTAAGGATAAACCTATTAGATTGCATAGGGTCAAGCCTATCAAAGACACTCTTCTTGTAGGGAGTATAAATTTCCCACTTCTCAGTATAGTTTAAAGGTGTCAGGTTCTTTTGGCAGAGATGCAATTCGATCAATTTGACTTAGCCCAGCTGACTACCCTTAACCTTTAGTAGTTGATGGTTTAGGTTGTCCTTTCTTCATTCTTATACCTATTTGGGAGTTGCCTAAATCTCTAAGTCAATATATGTCTTATTTCCCTCTACTACATTGGTCTAGTATATAGAGTACGAGGCTCAATATAAGGATTATTGTTCTTCTCTAGGTCCTTATGTTTTGGTACCACCTGAAACTCAAACTTGCATAAAGAACAAACTAGACAAGTATTAACCTTACCGATTTCAATCTAAGGACTTATAGCCTTATGATTATCATCTACCCATGCCTTATATGGTTTGGGAATCCACCATTAGTTTCTTTCATTTTGCCTTTTTCTATAAATCTACCCTTTCCTTTGGCCAAACAATAGGGTTCGAACTCAAATCTCCTTCCCCCAGTATCTTAATGCTCGTTGTATTTATTTTTATCATAATCCTTGTTGTCTTGGGGAATGAATTTGTCTCCACCAGTGGGCTTTGCCTTTGCTTGGGAAAGCAAGTCTACATTCCTTAATAGCCTTTTGAATTAAATTTATGAAAATTATACAATTGTTGGTTGTGATGTTTGAAGGAATTATGCCATTCACAATATTCCCTCTTAGCCCACTCTTTTATTGGAGGAATGATGTGTTAAGCTGATAGAGTGGTTTTATTATCTTTGAGTAAGTAATCAAATATCTCATCGGCCTTATTTACATTTTGAATGTTGAGTGTTTGCTTAAGGTCAAACACTCATATGGGGCACCTGATTTGAGTTCGGCCAAGCACACTTCCTTTTCAGAATCTGAGACCTCATCTTGATCAATAGCCAAGATTTCTAAGGGATCTCAATAATAAGTTCCTTTTGGATGAAGTGAAGATAATCCTTCTTTTTGAGCAATTGCTCATACTTATTGACTTGGTTAAAAAGATCATAGAAGCCTCTGAATTTGTGGCCTTCAAAATTTTCTTTGATAGTAATGTTCCTACCACTAAATGCAAGGTTGACTAGCTCAACTTTTGAGACATTGGCATTGCAATAGGCTTTAACCTTCCCAAACATAGCCATAAATTTTCCTGCCAACTCACTTGGCATTTGTGTGGTCCTTGCCAAGTCGACCAAAGTGGTTGTTGGGGGAGTTCTGTTAGAACTCAGTATGAAACTGTTCTTCCATTTAAGCCTAAATAGTGATAGAATCAAGCCTAAGGTTTGTATACCAGGTAAAAGCTAATTTTGTTAGAGAATTACCGAACAACTAAAAAGCTTAATAAAGTTCTCAAGCTTCCCCAAACTTTGTGTTGTGAATTTAGAAATGTGCTTAATAATGTTTGAGTTATCCTCCTCAGAAAATAGTATAAACTCATAAATTTAATAGCCAATGGGAAATGGATATTCTTGGCCAATCCAATTAGGGTAAGGTTTCTTATACAGTATTGAGCAATATCTTTAAAATATACTCCCATCCTCTTTAAAGCTCTTATGAGGCCATTATATTTTGGCTGAGAGTTTCTATAATCATCTCGATCTCTTTCTAGTTGCCTTTATCATCGTACTCATTATTATTGGGCTGATAGTTTAGCTTCTTGTCATTTTATCAATTATACTTAGGCTCATAATCCCTCTTATTATTATATTTATCATTATTCCGATAATCATTATTATAAGGTAGATGATTATTACCTAGATTGGCTCAACTGAATGGCAAGTAGTCCCTTCATGGTTGTCCTTTAATTTCATCCTTGTCAGCTCGATTGCTTCACCATACCAAGGCTCGTCCGTCTGATTGTTAGGAACATTTCTTCTAAATTGGTCGGTAAAGTTCCTTCTCTCATCCATATCATCATTTCTCCCTTCCATTAGTTCAGTGAAACGAGTTAAAGCCATCATGAATCAATCAAAAGATTGATCAATTGATCATTGTACAATCCAATTTTCATCCACTATTGGCCTTATGACAACAACTTGTTCGACCATCCCTAGGTAGAGATCATTATTTTTTTTTTGGGGCTACACTATCAACAATACCCATTTGATAGGCCATGCTCAAGGTGGGCAACCTTAGCAAAATCTTCTAATGATTATATTCGGGTCATTGGTTTGGGAATTTTGAGTTCCAACATCCTTGGGGATATATCCCTAATCTTTTCATAATTGTTCAAATAAACCACTTAGGACCCCAATGTTCAACTAGCCCTCTTTTTAAGTTTTTCTTTAATTGTGAAGCCAATAAAGGTTGTCTCTTAATTCCAATAGCTAATGTACAATTGTTGGTAACACCAGATTTGCATGTTGGCTTACCAGTACGATCATCAATTTTATTTTTAATATTAGACATCTTCCTTATTTTAAAAATATCCTATTAGGTGTTTATTAAGGGTCCTTTATTTTAGTTCTATCAATATTAGGTCTTGGGATTTATGCAATTAAAATAATCTAATCTATGGCATATAGATGTCAAAGCACCGTCAACTTTCAATTAGAGATTTGTGCAAGAAAATAAACTTAACTTTTTAATATATAGGTGGTGACACGGTCAACTTTCGTTCAGGAGTATGATATATAAGATACCAGAACCGTCAATTAAAAATGGATATATAGGTTAAAGTGTCAATCCTAAGATAAATACTTATGTCACAATAAACTGTCAATTCAAATAAGGGTGACCACATAAATCTCAAATAAAAATAGTTTTTATTGATGTGAGTGATAAAAATACATAATAATAATAAAAATAGTTTTTATTGATGTGGGTGATAAAAATACATCATAATTTTATAGAGTCATTTATACGAAATTTACAAGAATATTTTAGCAATCACAACAATATATACATATATAATATTTTAGCGGTTTATAAGATAATTGGGCTAATTATATGCATTCTGACTCATTGCTATGAGTTTGAGTTAATTTATATGGGGTTGCTTTAAATCTAAGCCCTACAAGAATTTAACCCAATTATCATTTTTAGGTTTGTTAACGTGATTATAGGAATCAATGGCATCAGTAGCCTTGATTCTATGATGTAAATAAGCAGTTTTTTAGGATGTATTTTTAGAATGTGTATCACAACTTTGACAGCATTTCTTTCCTTTTGCATTGACAGCTTTTCTTTCCTTTTCTAGTCTTAGGTCTCTTGTATAAATATCAGTCTTCATTGTACAATTCAAATCAAGAAATATATAAATTCCTTCTCTGTTAATATGGTATCAGAGCTATTCTTCTGATATTTTTTTTCTGCATAATTTTCTGGTTCTTGGCTCTTGACTTTTGGTGCTTTTGTTCTGCATAATTTCTTAGCTCTCTGTCACCTCCACTTTCAAATGGAGAAATATGATATTGCAAAACCTATTGCAACTATTTTGACTGGCTCAAACTATAATATGTGGGTCTAAGGAATGAAAAGTTTCTTGATAGGTCGCAAGCTTTGGCATATTGTTACCGGAGATATCACTAAGCCAACCAAACAGCAAGATGAAACTAATGCCAAATTTGTTGACTGCCTTGAAGATTAGGATAGCAAAAATCATCAGATTATTACTTGGTTTCGTAACACCTCTATTCCATCTATTCACATCCAATTTGCTGATTATGATACTGCAAAAGAAATTTGGGATTTCTTGGCCAGTAGATATCAAACCACTAGACTTGCTCATTATTTTCAGTTGTGGACTACGCTTCATAATCTCAAACAAGAATCTAGTCAATCTGTGAATGATTTTCTTGCTCAAGTTCAACCGATTTGGAATCAACTATCTCAGGCAAAAATCAGTGAAGATCATCTTCATCTTATTCAAGTTCTCATGGCTCTTCGACCTGAATATGAAGCTATCCGAGCCTTTCTACTACACCGACATCCTCTTCCTATATTGGATATGGCAATACAAGAAATTATTTTCGAAGAAACTCGCCTCAATCTTGACAAAACTTCGAATTCTGAAATTACTCTTACAACTACTCATCCCTCGCATCAGAAATCTAGCAACAACACTTGTAAGAATTGCAATCAAACTGGTCATATTTTTGCTAATTGTCCTACTATCGAATGCAGATATTGTCATGCTCTTGGTCATATTCTTGAGAATTTCCCAACTCGCCCTCCACAACCAAAAAGTGGGATCTTTAAACCCAAGAATGTCTCGAAGCCTGGATTTACTTCCGTCTCTGCTGCTGCCACTGAAGGTTCTACTGCCATCACTATGAGTGATCTTGAAGCACTACTCAAACAGGTTATCTCTTCCAATTCATCTGCTGCGATGTCTGTCACTCCGGGTAACTCTCATTGGCTTTTTGACTTTGCCTGTTGTAACCATATTACTAATAATGTTAAACTATTGTCTCCCACATCACCGATTTCTTGCTTGCCACCGATCCACACTGCCAATGATAGTAAAATGAATATCACTCATACTGGTCATGCATCTACCTCCAATCGTAGTCTTCCTGAAACCTACTGTATCCTTAACTTAGCCCTCAATCTTATCTCTGTTGGTCAGTTATGTGAACAAGGACTGAATGTTAACTTTTCCCCTTCTTGTTGTCAGGTACAGGATCCACAAACAGGACAGATTCTTGGGACGGATCGTAGGGTGGGTCGATTATTTGAGCTTATCTCTCTCCATCTTCCTCAGAAATTTGTGTTTGCTGCTACAACTACCAACTCTTCTATTCACCAATGGCATCTTCGTCTTGGTCATGCCTCAGCTAGTAAAATTCAGCCTTTAATTTATCGTGGCTTGTTAGGATCTACAAAGTTTGAGTCATTTAATTGTTTAAATTGTCAGCTTGCAAAGCAACCAGCATTGTCTTTTAATCTTAGTAATTCCATTTCAGATACTTTTGGCTTAATTCATTTTGACATTTGGGGTCCTTCCCCTGTTTCTTCAATAAATGGTTTTCATTATTTTGTGTTATTTATTGATGCTTATTCTCGTTTTACATGGATATATTTTTTGAAAAATCGATCTGAGTTACCACAAATTTACACTTCATTCGCTAAAATGATTAAAATTCAATTCTCTTGTACTATTAAAATTCTTCGAACAGATAATGCTATGGAATATCGGGATTCTTCTTTACTCCAATTTCTCAGTCAACAAGGTACTTTAGTTCAACGTTCTTGTCCTCACACTTCCCAACAAAATGGACGAGCTGAACGAAAATATCGTCATATACTTGATTCTGTTCGTGCTCTTCTTCTTTTTGCTCTTGTCCAAGAAAATTTTGGGGCGAAGCAGCTCTTACTGCAGTCTACAGCATTAATAGAGTTCCTACCTT
>CANXYC010964418.1:0-21661 GCA_948193065.1 Aleurites moluccanus
CCTTGTAATCGATATTTCCATGGAAATTTCTTTATATATATATATATATATATATATATATAAGCAATTAGGCTTGATTAGACATCAAAAAGCCTTTCAAAATAAATTTTATACAATGTCAAAGTTTAGGTCAACTTTAGACATTTCAGCAGCTCTGTTTCAGGTCATTTTAGCAAAACTGCTCAAAAATAGATCATTAATAGTTTTTAAGCAAAGATATTATTTTATATGCATAAATGCATGACTTATGAATAAATAATGCATGATACATATATATAGACTCACCTCAAACAAAAACTCCAAATGTTACCCCAACAGGCCTAGTTAGCCCGTGACTCGCCATCAGCGACCCTAGCTCGGGAATTTTCTCTTATATTAATTAAATCACTCCGGTAAGACTTTATAACATTGCATAACACATAATACACATCAACATACATAAAGCATACACACTATATACCCTAGACCTCATATTACACTATTGACACTTTTCCATTCCTTTATGCATCAAATGCAATTCTATCACCACATTTCATATGTTCATCACTATAATGCCAAGTTAAGAACTCATAAACACTTAGTTCAATATTTCTTATCAAACATACACCATATTTCAAGTTTAGCTTCCAAGTACTTATATTAAACATCTTTTCCACATCTAAACTTATACATTTACATCATTTACACTATTAAACTATATTCAAACCTTACTTCCTTATTTGCTTTAACCTAACACATTAAACTAACAAAGTCCATATGGTTCGGCCAATATGGAATTCAATCCATTCATCCATTTTTCAACACCAATCAAACATACAATATATATATACATCAAATACATAACACTCATCCATATAAACCTATTAAACATCAAAGCACCAAATCATTATTCATCGTCATCACATTCGGCCAACTTGAAAATCCATTCAAATGGATTTGTTTCCATTAAATGACCACTAATTCATATCTTACACATCAAATACAACTCATTTGAACAAAAAAAAAATCCATCAAAATAACATCTTTAAATCATATTTCTTCCTATTAGGGTTTTCTTCCAACTTTTGATTTTTCTTCCAACCAAAAACACATTTTTGATACTAAATAACATCAAAGAACATCTTAAGAACATAATTAAACAAAAATAATTGCAAAATCACTTACTTTTCCAATAGTTCTTCAAAAACTTCAAAAATTTGATTTTTCACTTTTTCTTGATTTTTCTTGAAATCTAAAGCTATATTTGTGTTTAGAATGAAGGAATAAACAAGTTTAATTCAAGAAATAAAAGAAAACAATTTGTTTTGGCATCCATCAATGGTGGTCGAAACTTGGTGAAGAGGAAAAGAGAAAGTTGAATGGTGAAAATGGCTAAGAATGATGAAGGGGTGGGAAAAATCCAACTAAATATCAAGTTAGTTATCCTATGGTTTGAGCTTATAGTAAAATTTGTGAAACCTAGCTTATCAATCATTGAATTATTCATCTTTTCATCCAATGGTTTGATTTAGGTAAGCCTAAAGTGATGCCATAGGTTTGCATACACTATATAAGTCCATACTTCGAAGAAAAAGACCTAATTACCCTTAGTTCAAATGAAATCCCTATCCGAGCAGCTTTGCCATAAATTATTTTCTATCGGCTTTAACTTTCCAATAATAATTCAAATCGCTTGTATACCACTATTTTCATGTCCTGATATTCTCTTTTACCATCAACTATGATATTAATTTCCATAAAAACTCAAGGGGTGTGAAATGACCATTTTGCCCGTAGTTCACCAAAAACTCAATTTTTCTCGTTTGCTTCCTAAAAGCCTTTAAACCTCTTTTACTTATACAATACATCATAAAACATGCACATATGTCAATTTCAAGCATAAACATATAATAACACACAACATTCAAGTCATGGCAAAAATCCCCCTAAGTTGTCTCTTTATGCTTTAGGTTCCATGTTTGACTGAGGGGTTACATTCTACCCCTCTACAAATAAATTTGTCCTCGAATTTACTTTAAGGCTATAGGTAGAATAAAACATGATTCATGAAATAGGTGAGGGTACTTATGTCTCATCTTAGCTTCACTCTCCCAAGTACATTCCTCTACTGTCCTATTTCTCCATAAGACTTTAACCATAGGAATGCTCTTGTTGCAAAGCTATCTTATTTGCTGATCAACAATTTCAATTGGTACTTCTTCATAAGCTAAATATTTATTTACCTCTACATTCTGAAGCTGAAGAATATGAGATGGATTTGATACATATTTCCTCAACATAGAAATATGAAAAACTGGATGTACATGTCCCATATTTGGAGGTAGTGCCAATCTGTATGACACATTTCATACTTTATCTAAAATCTCAAAAGGACCAATATATCTAGGTGAAAATTTTCCTTTCTTCCCAAATCTCATAACTCCTTTCATTGGTGAAATTTTTAAGAACACATGGTCACTTACACTAAACTGCACATCCTTCCTTTTAGGATCAGCATAGTTCTTCTGTCTACTAAAGGCATTCTTAATTCTCTCCTTAATAATGGGCACTTTTTCTATTGTCACTCTAATCAAATCAGGGCCTTCTAACTACTTTTCTCTAGGTTCCACCCAACATATAGGAGATCTGCACTTTATTCCATACAATGCCTCATATGGTGCCATATCAATAGTGGAGTGGTAACTGTTGTTATAAGCAAATTCTATTAGTGGTAGATAGTGATCCCAACTGCCCTTATAGTCCATTAAATAGAGTCTCAACATATCTTCTAAAGTATGAATAGTTCTTTTTGTCTATCCATCTATCTGTAGATGAAATGCAGTACTGAGATATAGCTTAGTACATAATGCCTCCTGAAATTTCTGCCATAATCTAGAAGTAAACTGAGTACCCCTATCAGAAATGATCATCACTGGCACACCATATAGTCTAACAATCTTATCAACGTACAACTGGGCATAATGAGTTGCTGTATAGGTGATTTTTACTTCTAGAAAAAGAGCTGATTTAGTCAACCGATCCACTATCACCCAAATAGAATCATAACCTTTCTGTGTCCTCGGTAATCCAACCACAAAAATCCATGGTTACCTGTTCCCATTTTCACTCTGGTAACTGAATCTCCTGAAGTAAACCAGATGGCTTCTGATGCTCTATCTTAACCTGCTGACAGTCTAAACAAGTAGACACAAACTTAGCTATATCCCCCTTTTTATTAGGCCACCAATAATGCTTCTTTAGATCATGATACATGTTTGTCACTCCAGGATGAATAGTGTATGAATCATAATGGATCTCCTCATAATCCATTTTCTTAACCCATCACAGTTAGGTACACACAATCTGTCATTACATTTCAACACATTGCCCTTAACTGTAAACTCAGGAGCCTTACCTTCTCTAACTAACTCCATAATCTTCATTAGCTGTGAATCTATACTCTGGAAATTCTTTATCTAATCCAATAATAATGGTTTAACCTGAAATTGTGCTATCAGCACCTGTTCCTACCCCTGTAATTCAAAATCCAAAGTTAATCCCATTGCTCCCAATTCCCTAAACTCCTGCACCAAAGGCTTCTCTATAACTATCACATGTGTTAAACTACCTATAGATTTTCTGCTAAGTGCATCTGCTACTACATTAGCCTTCCCTGGGTGATATAAAATCTGACAATCATAATCCTTTAGTAATTCAACCCATAGCCTTTGTCTCAAATTCAATTCTTTTTGCTGTAATAGATACTGAAGACTCTTATGATCTGTATATATTTCACATTTCACACCATAAAGATAATATCTCCAAATCTTCAAAGCAAAGATCACTGCTGCCATCTCCAAATCATGGGTAGGATAATTCACTTCATGTTTCTTCAACTGTAGTGAAGCATAAGCAATTACTTTCCTATCCTACATCAGCACCATCCCAAACCAACTCTAGATGCATCACAGTATATGGCAAATGTACCAGCCTCTGTAGGAAGTGTCAATACTGGAGTAGTAGTCAAACAAGTCTTAAGAGTTTGAAAACTTTTCTCACAATTTTCACTCCAATGAAACTTCTCCTGTTTCCGAGTCAACCTGGTTAATGAAGCAACTATCTTCGAAAAATCTTTAACAAATCTTCGGTAATATCCAACCAATCCCACAAAACTCCTCACCTCAATCACTGTAGTGGGTCGTGGACAATTAGCTACTACTTCCATCTTCTGAGGATCAACTTTGATGCCATCTTTACTAATAACATATCCCAGAGATGCTACCTCAGTCAACCATAAATCACACTTAGAAAACTTGGCATATAACTGATGCTCCTTTAAAATCTGCAATGTGATACTAAGATGTTCTTCATGCTCCTCCTCACCCCTAGAATAAATAAGAATATCATCAATGAAAACAATGATAAACTTATCTAAATAGGTCTTGAACACTCTATTCATCAGATCCATAAAAGTTGTAAGTGCATTAGTCAACCCAAATGGTAATACCATGAATACATAATGTCCATATCTGATTCTGAAAGCAGTCTTCAAAACATACTCCTCCTTAATCTTCAATTGATGGTACCCTGATCTCAAACCAATCTTGGAGAAATAACAGGCTCCCTAAAACTGATCAAACAGATCATCTATTCTAGGCAAAGGATACCTATTTTTTACTGTTACCTTATTCAGTTGTCTGTAGTCAATGCACATCTTCAATGTTTCATCTTTCTTCTTTACAAATAACACTGGAGCTCCCCAAGGTGAACTACTAGATCTGATAAACCCCTTGTCAAGCAATTCCTATAATTGTACCTTCAATTCCTTCAATTCTAGTGGTGCCATTCTATATGGAGGTATGGATATCAGATCTGTACCATGATACACTTCAATCTCAAATTCTATCTCCCTTTCTGGTGGCAATCCCAGAAGATCTGCATGAAAAACATCTGAAAACTCATATACTATTGGAATATGCTCCAACTCCTTAGATACCTTTGTAGTATCCACTACTGATGCCAAATAAGCAATGCATCCTTTCTTCAACAATCTTTGTGCCGCAATAGCTGAGATAAACCTGACATCTTCTTATTTTTCTCTCCCTGATACATACATTTTTCCTACCCATCCAGTCTAAATTTTACTTGTTTCAAAGAACAATTAATGATGGCTTTATATTCAGTTAACCAGTCTATACCCAAAATCACATCAAACTCCAGTACTGGTAACTCAATCAAATCTACAAGTAACTCTCTATCAGCTATCCTCACAGGACAACTTCTATATATATAACTCACAACTACATTCCCCCCTAATGGTGTAGCTACCTCTAATGGCATCAATAAAGGTTCTCTAACTAACCCTATTTTCCTAGCAAACACAAAAGACACAAAAGAGTGTGTGGCACCAAAATCAAATAATGTGTATGCCTCAATATCATGAATAGGGACCATACCTACTACCGTATCATATAATCCCTGGGCCTGCCGCTGAGTCATAGCAAAAACTCTCCCCTGACCTCGCCCTGTTGGTGACTGTGCTGCTGGATGACTCTGCTTTGTTGGTCTACCTCTACCAGCTCCTCTTCTACCCATCTGCACAGTAGACTGAGACACTACTGAACTAGCCTGCTATGGAACTCTCACAGAACAATCTCTAAAATAATGGCAAAACTGCCCATATTTAAAACATGTCCCTACTTTGGCCCTACACTCTCCAACATGTCTCTTTCCACAGTGCTCACATAGAGGTATCTCTCTGCTGCACTAGTCTAGTGGATCCTCTAGAATATACTAGGGTAGGTGGTTTCATCCTGCCTCCTCTAGAATAATCCCTCCTCTGACTCTGCACAGAGGGTGTCTGAAACTGCCTTTGAGTAGGCCTAGCTATACCAGTCTGAGATGATCCCTCTCCATATCTACGAAACTCTCCTCCTCTGCTCCTCTTTCTCAAGTCTTTCTCTGACCTTTCTTCTTTAAATTTGATGTTCATCTATCCTATTGCATCCATAATCTGCCCCAAAGAAGTATATTGTCCAGCTAATAGTATGTTATGCAGTGAAGCATACAGAAATCTCTTAAAATGACCAATCAAGTCTGCCTCTGTAGGTGCTATTTGCCTGGCATACTTACTCAGCCTCCTGAACTCTCTAGCATAATCAGTGACAATAAGATTCCCCTGTTTTAGCTGCTCAAATCTCATAATATTTTTGTCCCTGATTCCTGCTGGTAGAAGTTCATCCATTAACTTTTGTTTAAATTCTTCTACTAATTCATATCATACACATCAAATACAACTCATTTGAACAAAAAAATCCATCAAAATAACATCTTTAAATCATATTTCTTCCTATTAGAGTTTTCTTCCTATTAAAGCTTTAATTTCACTTTTTCTTGATTTTTCTTAAAATCTAAAGCTATATTTGTGTTTAGAATGATGGAATAAACAAGTTAATTCAAGAAATAAAAGAAAACAACTTGTTTTGGCATCCATCAATGGTGGCCGAAACTTGGTGAAGAGGAAAGAGAAAGTTGAATGGTAAAAATGGCTAAGAATGATGAAGGGGTGGGAAAAATCCAACTAAATATCAAGTTAGTTATCCTTTGGTTTGAGCTTATAGTGAAAATTATGAACCTAGCTTACTAACCATTCAATTCTTCATCTTTTCATCCAATGGTTTGATTTAGGTAAGCCTAAAGTGATACCATAGGTTTGCATATACTATATAAGTCCATACTTCAAAGGAAAATACTAAATTACCCTTAGTTCAAATGAAATCCCTATCCGAGCAGTTTTGCCCGGAATTATTTTCTACTGGCTTTAACTTTCCAACAATAATTCAAATGGCCTCCATACCACTATTTTCATGTCCTGATATTCTCTTTTACCATCAAATATAATGTTAATTTCCATAAAAACTCAAGCGGAGTGAAATGACCATTTTACCCCTAGTTCACCAAAAACTCAATTTTTCCCGATTGCTTCCTAACAGTCTTTAAACCTCTTTTACTTATACAATACATCATAAAATATGTACTTATGTTAATTTCAAGCATAAACATATAATAACACACAACATTCAAGTCATGGCAAAAATCCCCCTAGGTTGCCCCTTTATGGTTCAGGTTCTATGTTTGACTAAGGGGTTACAATCTGTTAGCATAGTGACCATGTTGTCCACATCTCAGGCAGGCACCAGACTGACACCAACACTCTCCTCCATGCCTTCGTCCACATAACCCATAAATAGGCATACTAGGCATCTGTGTCATTGGTCTAGAAGAATCCTGTGAATATACAGGTGTAGACTGTGCCACTGGTGGTCCCCTACTCTAAACCCTTCTCCTCTGACTACCCGATGAAGGTTTCTGATCAAACCAAGGCACTGGCTCTACCTGCCTGGGCTGGGAGCTGCTCTCCCCCCTCCTAACCTGAACTCTTGGACCTCCTTTCCTCTTCTGGGCCCTCTTTTCCCTCTCTGTCTTATACTTCTCTTCCATCTGTGTAGCCTTATCAATAACTATTGTTAGAGAAGTGAACTCTGCAGCCAATAGAGCATTATGAAGTGCAACATGTAACCCTCTCCTAAACCTGCTGATCAAATCTGCCTCAGTAGGAATAATATAAGTAGCATACCTACTCAGCCTAATGAACTCCTCGGCATACTCCTCTACTGATTTGTTACCCTACTCCAACTACTCAAGTTGAATTAGGTTATGGGTCTTCACCCCCACAGTAATAAACTCATCTATCAAACCCTGCCGAAACTCAGCCCATAAGGGTGGATACTCACCATATAGCTTGGGCTCCATCATCTTCAAAAACCAAGTCCAAGCCTTCCCTTTCAGTAACAATCCCACTAGCTCTATTGCTTTCATCTCAGAACAAAGTAGTCTCCTAACTACCTTCTCAACCTCCTCTAGAAAATCAATCGGGTCACTGCCTCCGTTGCCCCTGAACTCTAGTAGGTTTAGCTTCAGAAAGCTAAACATGGATACACCACCCTCCTCAATTACTCTCCGGCCTCCCTGTACAGCAAGCTCCTCAGGAACCCCTACTGGCTGCACAGAACCGGTGCAACTGGTACTACCTCTGGTGCCACAGGTGGGGGTACTGCTGCTGGAACTGATGGTGGCGGTACATTCTGGCGTTCTCGCCTTAAATCAGCCAACTCCCTGCGTAATTCCATCATCTCAACTCTCCAGGGATCATCGCCCCTCTCTTATCCTCTGTAGTCCGGCGAGATCTGGATGGACCCTCTAAAACTGAGAACTTTCTGACTAACGACTCATTAGAGGCTACCTGTGCCTCCCTAGTATCTCTATTCCTATCGTCGGACATCTCTATAATCCGTCAAAAAAATAAGAAATGTACTCAGTATATTATAGGAATGCAGAATACTAACACATAACAGACGAATACAGCAAAAGATGACTCAGGAATTCCTATGCTCCATGATTTACTTAATTCTACCCCATTTTATACTTATTCACTATTCCTCTATAATCTAATCACTATTCATTTGTAACCTATGCTCTGGTGTCTGTAACCTAGAGCTCTGATACCACCTCCGTCATGACCCATTTCTGGATCGCGACGGTCCTAGGATGTGAGAGATGCCAATGGCGACCGGCACCCATAGAATCCAGTATCACATGCATAATCTATAACCATCAATTTATAATTCATTTTACTTAATTACCATACATTCTGTCATTCTGTAATTCTTTCTGTAATTTAATGCAGTTGGCTGTAATAATCATCATCGCATATCATATTATCATAACATACCATAAAATATCATCATATATATACAGACATGTTCATCTCCTAACTAACCCATATATACCCCATGGAGCAGCTAGAAAATAAACATCAAAATACAGAATATATAGTATTTACATTAATCGACAGTAAGCAAAAATCCTCGGATGTCTGAAGATGGGATTCTGCAATCTACTCCTCTCCTGAAATGGTTTAACAGAGAAAAGGGTGAGTATATATGATACTCAGTGAATCTATATGCATCGCCAATAAATATAATGGTAACAATTATATCAATAGGTAAATATGAACAATTTACAGAAACAATAATAGGTGGTGACATAATAGTCAATAAGCATATCATAGGTTCGATATCATATGGAAAGACAGATAAAGGGATGGACTATATGTAAACATACAGTCTCCAGTAGTATCAATATGGACTATATGCGAACATACAGTCTCCAGTATTATCAGTATCAATAAGCATAAGACTGATCAGGTCTCATGGCCAGGACCATAACCCTTCCCAGCTAGGGCATCAGTAATACAATGTGCACATCATCGACAGTATTTACCCACTACCCTGTCGGAGCGGTAGCTCTGTCAAGCCATGTTAGGGTCAATATAAGAATGAAACATATCAATGGATACCATTATGCAATAATGGTATCTCCAATAACAATAATCACAATATTTCTCAATTCAAGTAGCAACTTAATTAATGGCATTGCAATATATGATATACATACGATGATAATCGGTTTGGTAAACAACAAGGGTATGGAACAAAGGTTGGCTCAGCAAAGGAAATTGGTAGGCCAATTGACATGCCAATGTCGCTGGCGATGATGGCATTCAAATGGTAGGCCTATGGAGGAAAAATGTGATAGGCCTATGAAATTACAACTAAGCAATTCATCAAACACATGGTGAGCACAAAAGGGCAAGCCATTAAGTTAGGGTTTGGTGCAAAGTTGGCATGCCCAATTCAACTAACAACAATTTTACATTGTCAACAACACAATAGGAATTGATTAACCAATAAATAACATCATATAAGGGATTAAATATAGTATGGAAATCAAGTAAAATAAAATGCAAAATTTCAAGGCATGAATAGTACAATGGTTTCGGCCAAAACAAGAATTTCAATAATGGTTTGCAATTTTCAATCTAAGGTATTATACATGTTATTTGATGCATATAGAACTCACATAAGGCTTCCAATTGCTTTGAAAAATTGATTTCCACCCAAAAGCTTTAAAGGAGGCAAATATGGCAACTTGTGCAATCTTTGTTTTCTACACCAAAATAACCATAAAATCATTATCCATTAGCCTCCAATTAATATATTCTAAGCTTAATTAACATAATCTAACACTAATTCAAATATCCAAAGCAAACAACTTAGGTTAGGGTTTAGATTTTAGGGAAAATGGTTTAATGCATCAATTGATGCAATTAACCACCAAACCCATTCTAATCAACCTCTAAATCATCTAAATGAACCATAAAAGCAAACAAACTAACTTGTTACCTTGTATGGAGATTCGAACCGAACTGGTGCTTCAAAAATTCCTTGGTTTCCTTTGCAATTTCAAGGAAGAAATAGCTTGGAAATGAAAGATGCAAGGTTAAATTCAAGTTTTCTATGGTTTTCTTTAAGGAAACAAGCTTGGAAAATGGAGGAAGATGAAGAAAATGGTTCAACCACCCTAAGAAAGGAAGAAGAATATGGCAAAAATTGACTAAGGCATTCCTTATATATTAAGTCATAATAGCAAATTACATTTTGGTCCTTAAACTTTCAAGTAATTATACTTTGACCCCAACTTCTTCTGTAATTTATTCTGAAAATTCTTTCGGGATTTAGATTTCAAAGTGGGGAATAAAAAGGTTTATTTTAATTTATACTTATTTATAAAAAATAGTTTCAGAACCATTTTGAAACCCTGATAGACCAATTTTCACTATTCACCTTAAAGTTTCATTTATTTACTGTTTTGCCATTAGTTACTTTTTCAGTCTTCCTAAATTTTTTTAACCTTTCTTTTTACCAAAATTACACTTGCATTTACGTGATCTTTTACCCCCTGGTCAGAATCAGAAATTAATCTATTGACCGGACAACTAATTTCTCGGTCGTGTTCCCGACACCGCCAATTTCCAGAAAAGTAATTTATTCGCTTTCTAACTGTGTCTCTAAAATTATTTCTCATCATTTCAATACATTTAACCCATATACTGAGAATTAATTCATGCATATAAGTTATGACTTTCTAGGATATTACAGTAATGTGGCCTATAAATTGGCTCTTCCACCTCATCTGAGCCATGTACATCCTGTATTCCATATCTCAATGCTGCGAAAATATGTGTCTGATCCATCACATATATTAAAGGTACAAGATATAGGACTTAATAAGGAATGGTCATACGAGGAACTTCTAGTGGAAATAATTGATCAACAAGTTAATCAGTTGCAGAATAAGGAAATTCCCATGGTAAAAGTGCTCTGGAGAAACCGGTCGATGGAGGAGTGCACTTGGGAGAGCGAGTAGGAGATGAAGAATAGATACCGATTCCTGTTCTAGCAATGAGGTATGCATTTTATTTAAATTCGATGATGAATTTATTTAAAAGGGGGTAGAATGTAATGCCCTAGGAAATCATATCTTATATGCATTATCTAATTCTCAGTATGTGGTTTAAAGGTATTGAAATGATGAGAAATAATTTTAGAGACACAGTTAGAAAGCGAATGAATTACTTTTCCGAAAATCGTCAGTGTCGAGAACACTGCCGAGAAAATAGCAATCCGGATAACAGTTGAATTTCGGATTCTAACCATGGGATAAAAGATCACATAAATGCATGTGTAATTTTGGTAAAAATAAAGAAGTGAAAAACATTTAAGAATACTGAAAAAGTAACTAACGGAAAAACCGTAAATAAATGGAACTTCGAGGGGAATAGTGAAAATTGGTCTGTCTGGGTTTCAGAATGACTATGCAACTATTTTTATAAATAAGTATAAATTAAAATAAGTCTTTTGATTCCTCACTTTGAAATCTAATTCCCAACAGAATTGTCATAATAAATTACAGAAGAAGTTGGGGCCAAATTATAATTACTTGAAAGTTTAAGGACCAAAATGAAATTTGCCAATCTTGGCTTAATATATAAGCATGTCTTAGTCATTTTTCCCATCAATTTTCTTCTTCTTCTTCTTTCTTCTTGCTAGGCCGAACCATCTCCATCTCTTCCTCCATTTGTTCTTCATTTTTCCAACTAAAATTTCTTAAGGAAAATTTTAAAGCTAGCTTGGTTCTATCATTTCCAATCCATTTCTTCCTTAATATCATAAAGTAATTCAAGTATTTTGGCAAAGGAAGTTTCGGCCACTTCATTACCTAGAGGTAACCAATTGATTTGTTTGATTTTATTGTTTATTTAGATGATTTAAAGGTTGAATTTGATGGGTTTTAGGTTAGATTGTATCAATTGATGCATTTGGATAGAAATCCCTAAATTCCAAACCCTAATAGAAGTTGTTTGCTTTAGCTATTTGAATTAGTGTTAGTTTAAGATATTTGATCTTAGAATATGTTTATTGGAGGCTAATGGATAATGATTTTGTGGTTATTTTAGTGTAGAACACAAAGATTTCACAAGTTGCCTATATTGCCTCCTTTGAAGGAAATTGATGGAAATCATTTTTCCAAAGCAATTGGAAGCTTTAGGTGAGTTTTATATATATCATTTACCATGCCTATTGCCTTAGAATTGAAATTGGAAACCTATTGTGAAAGTCACATTTTGGCCCAATGGCCTTTACTATTTATTGCCTTGGTTTTGCTTTGTTTTTCCTTTGTATTTCATAGCCATTTTGATCTATTTAATATTGTTTCCAATTGTATATTTGTTTCTTATTATGTTGTTGACAATGTGGCTTGATTGTTGATTGAATGGGCTTTGATAACCTTGCACCAAAACCTAGCCAATTTGCCCATTCAATGTTGCCCACCAAGTGTTTGATAAAATGCCTAGTTGTTTTGCTATTGACCTATTGTATTTTTCTTCCATAGGCCTACCATTTGAATGTCATCGTCGCCAGTGACATTGGCATACCAATTGGCCTACCTATTTCCTTTGTATAACCAATCTTTGTTCCATACCTTTGTTGTTTACCAAACCGATTATCATTGATTGTATACCGTATATTGCAAGGCTATTGATTCAATTGCTACTTGATTTGAATGATATTGAGCTTATTGTCATTGATGATACCATTATTGCATAATGGTGTCTATTGATATGTTTCACTCTTATATTGACCCTAATATGGCTTGATAGAGCTGCAGCTCCGATAGGATAGTGGGTACATACTGTCGGCAATGTGCACATTGTATTACTGATGCCCTAGATGGGAAGAGTTATGGTCCTGGCCATAAGACCTGATTAGTCTTATGCTTACTGATACGGATATTACTAGAGACTGTATGTTTGCATATAGTCCATACTGTTCCAGCCCTTTATCTGTCTTTCCATATTATACCTTTTTCTTTGATATGACTATTAACCATTATGTCATTTTTTGATATTAATTCTGTAATTCTGATTATATTGACCGACTGTCATTATTGTACTATTTGAGATTGATCCAAACCATATTCATTGGCGATGAGTGTAGATTCACTGAATATCTTATATACTCATCCCGTTTTATTGTCTCCCATTTCAGGTGCTAAGTAGATAGCGGAATCCTCATTTCAAACTCTCTGTGGATTTTGCAGTCTTTTGCTATTTATGTAATTATTTTGAATACTGTATTTTGATATTCATAATCTAGCTTTTCCATATGGTATGTATGGGTTAGTTAGGATATGAACATGTATACATGTATGTGATGATGTTATATAGTATATGATGATAATATGATATGTGATAATAGTTATTACAGCCAACTACATTGGATTGCAGAAAGAATTACAGATTGACAGAATGAATGGTAACTAAGTAAAATGAATAATAAATTGATGGTTATAGATATTCCATGTGATACTGTGTTCTACGGATGCCGGTCGCCATTGGCGTCTCCTGCATCTTAGGACCGTCTCGATCCAAAAATGGGTCGTGACACTGATACTAAGAATATTATATTTCAAATTATCAACAAATAAAACTTTGGATAGAGATACATCACCATTGCCGATAAAGTTGATACCGATGATTTTGCCTTTTGAATTATCACAAAAACTAACATTTCCACTTTTGAAGCTTAGTTCCTTGAACTTTGCTTTGTCTCTGGTCATATGTCTTTAGCAACCACTATCCATGATCCATTTGTCTTTCTTGATTACTTGCACCTACAACAAAATGTATGATTTATCCTTTCTTTGGTACACAAGTCCCTTTGGGTCCATACATGTTAACATATTTAACAATCCTTACATCCTTATCAATTTGGATTGATCCTTTTGGAATCCATACCTTCTTGATAGAGTAAGGTCTCCTATATTTAATAGGACAGCTTTGTGTAGTGTGGCCATAATATTTGCAATGAGTACACTTGACCATCCTTTTAAGATCTAACACTTTCTTTTCAAAGAAGGTGTTTACCTTCTTGACTTTAAGGTTAGTGTTATATCCTAATCAAGCCTTATCATAAAATGCTCTTTGTGAGTTAATGATGTTTTCAAGAGTCTTGCTCCCAAGTGTGAACTTGTTTAAAAGTTCATTAGAGTCTTTTAATTCTCTCTTGATTTTCTCATTCTCACTTAAGAGGTTTGAAAAATCATTTTGTAAATTGATGATCTGAGTTGAGAGTTCTTCTTCCTTTTCAACAACAATTTTATCACTAGTCTTCTCATGTTCAAATCTCAAATTACATAAGTTTTTCTTCAAAACTTTGTTTTCTTTTGAAATCAGCAAAAAATCTTCCATAAGTTCATCAAAAGCATTTTTTTAACTCATGAAAAGTAAAATATTTAGGGCTTATCTCAATGAGTTCTTCATCTTCAATTGTTTCATCTTCCATAGCCATGAAACACAAGTTCACCTTCTTTTCTTCTTTTTCTTCGGTTGAATCTTCATTGTTTGATGTATTACTTCCACTCCAAGTTACATATGCTTTGTTTTTCTTATTGAATCTCATTGTCCTCTTTTCCTTCTTCTTCTTCTTCTTCTTGAGATTTGGACAATCAATTTTGATGTGTCCTGATTTTCTATATTCATAACAAATTATTTCTCCTTTGTTGTCTTCTTCTTTATTGATTCTTTCTTTGAAGTTTCTTCTATTGAATCTATTCTTGGAAAGGAATTTTCCAAATTTTCTTGTTAACATTGTAATGTCTTCACCTTCATCACTATAAGTGTCTTCACTCTTTTCTAGTGTTGATTTTAAGGCAATTCCTTTCTCTTTTTTTGTTGGCTTATCTTCTTCTTCTATTGAGCCTTCTCTATTTTGAAACTTTAATTCGAAGGTCATAAGATTACCAACCAAGTCTTCAAGTGTCAAAGAAATCACATTCTTTGATTCTTCAATTGCATCTACCTTGGAATCAAACCTTGCCGGTAAAGACCTCAAAAGCTTGGTAATCAATTCCTTTGAGTGAAAACTTTATCTAGTCCCTTCAAGTCATTCACAATAGTTGTGAATTTCTTATACATTTCAGCAATCTTTTCATCATTCTTTATTTTGAAATTTTCAAATTCGTTGAGAAGCATGTTGACTTTTGTATCCTTACCTTGATTAGTCCTTTCGTGAGTGACTTGAAGCACAATCCATATTTCTCTTGTTGTTTCACAAGCTGATACTCTATTAAATTTTGTAGCATTAAGAGCACAAAATAATAGATCCATGGCCTTGTCAATGTAAGCCATTTTCCTCTTATTTTCACTTGTTTCTTCTGCTGGATTTTTTGGAGTGGCTGAATCATCTCTCATTGGGATGAAAGGTCCACTTTCAATAGCTTCCCAAAGTTCATGTCCTTTGGATCGAATGTGGATTCTCATCCTCACCTTCCATAAATTGCAGTTAACTCCTTTGAACAAAAGATGTCTAGTGTTGCATTGGCCTTCCTTAAATATTGTGTTAGCTACCATGGAAACAAGATCGTAAGCTCTAAAAATTATTTTATTTTATATAATCTAGAGCACAAGTTCTGATACCAATTGTGAACACTAATATGGCAATACACCTAGAGGGGGAGTGAATAGGAGTTTAAAAATTCTTGAGGAAAATACACAACTAATAAGCAATAGGTAAATTAATTTTGAATAGGAAGTAATAATAAAATAGAAAGGTTAAGATTGCTCAACAAATTTATATTGGTTCGGAGACAAATTCCTTCTCCTATATCCACTTCTCTCAATATCAACCCGATATTAAGGTTCCACTAGAATCGAGTGCACCACCCAAATCCGATACAATAGATTATAAGGATTTCAACCTATATACAATGAGCTACTACTCAGATTCTTACTCTTAATAACAGAGATAGAGATTTATAAGTATCTCTAAACTTGTACAAGGCTATACCAATGATATACAATGAAGAACAAATAGCTAAGACTAGCAAAAGTTAGTAAGAACTCTAAGAATAAAGAGATAAAGCTTAATAGACTTAAGAAATTTGAAAAATAGACTATGAACTTAGGATTTCAATATCACTCAGATTTTTGGTTCCAAAGGTGGTTTGATCTTCAAAGCTTTATGTATTTATAGTTTTCAATGAATGGTGATTAAATGTGATCATTCTGGTTGTATTTAATGCAAGATTTGTCTCTAAATCTTTTCCAACAGCTATATTTAAAAGCATATTAGTCGTGACATTGACAGATAACCATAGATTCACAGGCGTGAAGAGTACTCACGATCGTGAAGAAGATTCTTCACAGTCTTGAACCAAATTTCACGACTTGAAATCTTCTAAGCTATTTTCAAATTTTCAAACTATTCACGAGTGTGAATCATGATAGCGAGCATGAAACATTTTTCACAGGTGTGAAGAAATGTTCACAGGCTTGAAGTTCCTTTCTGTGTAAATTTCATATTTTGACTTGATTCTGTTAACAGGAGTTAAACCTTTTTATAGGCGTGAATCCTTGTTTTTAAACAAATACTTAAACACAAGTTAAAGAATCATTTGTAACTCAAATATATTAATTAACACTTTATTTTGGTTTAAATTATATCATCAAAATCATTATAGAGTCAACAAGTACAATACAATACACTTTCAGTGGTTGCTCATTAATCAGTCAATAACACTATAGCTCAGTGAATATGGTATCGATTCCATAAAAAATACAACAATGAACAAGATATTCAAGAATCAGTTAGGTGCAACAATGGTCATTCAAAAATATTCAATATTGCATCTGGTCAACATTTGGTGTGCATTACTTTAGGGCTTATAAAACAAATTCAATAAGGCTCAATTTCACAAAGCAAATACTCAATTGAAATAATTCAATAGGCAATTTGATTTCAATCGTAAATCAATGAAAGTAGATCAATTTAGGTTCGGAAGTTTGGAGAACAATCATGGTCAATGATCAAGAAGGAATTCAGTCAAATGAAGACCAATCACACATTATTATAATAGATCACATTAAGACAATGAACATGAGTAAATGATGTATAAGTAACTCACTTCATTTAGTAACTTTAACTATTCACTTTACTTCTTTCTTCTTTTCCTTTACTTAGAACCCATACTTATATCATCTCCATCGAACCCATACTTATACCATCTCCATCCTTTGAATCTATATATCAATTAAACATAAAATCAAGACTTCTTCATATACCTTAGGTTACTATTAACTTTAGTTTCATTAAATTTCTCATATTTCTTAAACCTAGGGTTATATCTTATAAGTCTTTATTCAATTTTCTCATCCTATCATTCTACACCATTCTACATATAACTCATATTATACTTGTCCAATTTTTGTGATTATTTTTCCTAGTTAAACTAGACATATAATACTACTACCTATTCAAATTTCAAGTCAATATAATTACTACACCATTCTCAATAATTCGTCAAAATTGTACCTACTGTCTTGCGATTCATATCCGAGCATACTCAATTTTTGTACCTATAGACATATAATACTACTACCTATTCAAATTTCAGGTCAATATAATTACTACACTATTCTCAATAATTCGTTAAAATTATACCTATTGTCCTGCGATTCATATCCAGGCAGACTCAATTTACATGCCTATAAATCAATTTGTGTTCTTCCAAATGAAAAAAAAAATTACAGACACTTATATAACATATAAAGAAATATTTTTTATGTTTAACACTTTTCCTAATTCATACTCTAAGGTTCTCATATCAACAGAATATAGTACCCCTTTCCTGTTTGTCTGTCATTCTGGATAGGTAATACTTATAGCCTAATATCTCATAAAATAGATATCCAATGATAAAACCCTTTTATATGCCTCTAGATAATACATAAATTAATACTTTTTATGTTGAAAACTTTATCTAATTTAGTCTCTAACATTCTCCAAAATAAAAACACAGTATCATTTTTCAGAAACCCTTCATCCAAGACAGTCATAGTATTTACTTAATATCTCCTTATTCACTTCAAATTTAATAAATTCCTTTTACATATAACACATATACCTATAACTTTAATGTTTTTCACTTCCCCAAATTCATTCATTAAGTCCACCCAAATTTGAACTATAACTTTCTGACCCAAACTATTTCCATAATTCTTTAAAACTCTAATTTATCCTTTAACTTCTTTCATATTCCTTTGATTACATAATACAATTAACTCAATTTATTAACTATTCTAGCTATAACACCTATAGAATAAATTAAAGAATCAAGTTAAGAATCTTACCTTATATGAAACCTCTCTTCCTTTCTCTTCTAAGAATAGCAAATCCATAAATTTTTCCTTTATTATTTTTCTTATCTAACCTTTCCTTGCTCAAACATTTGGTTTCTATGGAAGGCAATTTGGAAAAATATTTTAGGAGACTTTTCCATTGATGATTTGGTCATTAGATGATCAATTGAATATCCAACTCCTTCCTATTTATACTAAGCTAATGGAAAGATTGAAAAATGTAGAAAATTCTAGAATTTGGGCATTTGTCAAATTTTCATAAATTGGTGGGAAAAATCTTCAATAAAAATCCTCCTTTCCTTATCCTTTTGTCCATCCACTCAAATAATTTTTCCTTGGATAATTCTAGATTTTGTGGTTTAAAATGACATTTGGCTTGGTGAGTCTCACAACTTTGGGTAATTATACTTTTGCCATAATTTTCTATATTTATAATTATAACCACAAATCTTTTAAATTATTTTCAATTGAGTCCATAAATTCTTCCCATTAAAGTTCTATAGTACCTTATATTACCCTTGGTACCTCAATTCAACTAAATAACTCAACCTCTATAGATAAAGAATTTTCATACTAAACTTGTTTCAACAAAACTCTGTAAAGTGAAAATTTGCATTTTCTTAATTTTTCTTCTATCCCATTTCCATTTTCAATCATTCTTAATACTATATTCACTTTCATCTATTTTTAATTGGTCTATAATCTATCTAAATCAAATCATGTAAAACAAATTTGAACAAATTAACTGTCAAAAATTTATTAAAAATTGAAAAACGACAAGTACTCCAAATCAGTAGTTTCTCATCACTTTCTTCTTCTTCACTATCCATTCATCTATTCAACCTCATATTAATCCTCAAATTATTTTTTCTTAATAATTTATGTTCCTAATTTAAGGTATCCTCAATAAATTTTAGTAAAAAATTTCTTAAAAATATTATAAAAATCCATTACTGTTAATACTGTCTATTATTGTCCTTAAAATTCTGCTGTAAAAATTGTCCTTAAATATTATCTTTATACCTCCTTAAACTAATTTGACTCATTTATTCTTCAATTAACTTATTATTCATTGTTATGATCCACTTACATCGGTACAGTCTCTTGTACAAACTTCTGGGGTGTTACACAATCTCCACTGTACAGTTAAGGTACACATATATCGCTTCTATATTCGCTCCCATAAGAGTATAGATCTCTAACTGTATCCTCAGTAACTGTCTCTCCATATTCAGTTTAGGTGCAAACATTAGTAAAACAAAAGAATGTGTGGCACCCGAATCGAACAATACTTGTGCAATTTCATTTTGTTTTAGGATCAATATGTCACTATATTATCCGCTTTCTGTTCTTTCATAAGGTTCACTATAAATACACATATTTGTCCTCTTCCTGCAAAGACCTGGCTACTGCTCTGACCCTGACTTTTGCCTCTACCTTTGCCTATAATCTATATGTTACCACTCTGACTCATCCATACTGTTGGTTGTGAAGTCATTGTAGTAGTCTATTGTTCATTTTTTACTGGACAATCTTTCACAAAATGACCCTATTGGCCATATCTCAAACAGGCACCCGTCTATCATTTGCATTCTCCTCTGTGTCTCCTACCATAGAACTCATATACTGGTATATTAGGTGCCTGAGATATTAGTCTGGATGATCCCTACGAATACCCAAAAGTTGTTTGTCTAGTGGAACTTCTTCTCTGACTACCAGACTGTTTTCCCTGATCTATTTTAGATGTTATGTTTGTCTATCGCTGTTAGAAACTTCCTTACCCCTTTTTAGACTACCCATTGGATCCTTTTTTATTCCTCTGTTCTCTTTTTGCCCTCTCTTCTTTATACTTTTCTTCCATCTTCATTGCTTTATCGACGATGGTTGTCAGGGAAGTAAACCCTATAGGTAGTAAAGCATTATGCAATGATACATGCAGACCTCTCCTAAATCTGCAAATCAAATCTGACTTTGTCGGTGCTATCCTAGAAGCATATCGAGTCAGTCTGATAAACTCATATGCATACTCCTCAACACTTTTGTTGCCCTGCTCTAACTGCACTAACTGTATAATATTTCTGGCTTTCACACCCTCTGTAAGGAACTCATCCAATAACACTTGTCTGAACTGTGCCTAGGTAGGAGGTCGATCACTATATAACTGTGGCTCCATATGTCTGGAAAACCAGGTCTATGCCTTCCCTTTCAGTAATAATCCCACCAGCTTCACTACCCGTGCATTAGAACAAGGTAATCTCCGTACCACCTTTTCAATCTGCTCTAAAAAATCTATTAGTTCCTCCCCTTTATCGCCCTTAAATTCTGGTAAATTAAGCTTCAAGAAGTTGAACATACTCACTCCTCCCTCATCAATAGTACGACGGCCCTCCTGAATTATTGTAACACCCTAGCTTAAAGGCTTAGAACCTAAGTTACAAAGGGGCAAACCTAAGGGGTTTCTTATTTGTTTATATGTTATGTATGATGCATGTTATTGCTTAAATTGAATGCATATGCATGTTTTAGATAGTTTTACACATGTAAAAGTACATCAAAGGCTGTTAAGAAGAAATTGGGAGAAACTTGAAATTTTATGAACTGGGGGCAAAATAGTCATTTCGCACCCCTTCGAGTTCTTATGGAATTATCACCATATTTAGAAGTAGAAAAGGTTTTAAGGGAATGTAAATGATGTTATTTAGTTTATTTGAAGATTTGATGGAAAAATAAACCTGATTGAAAATTGTACCGGGTAAGCTCCTCAATAGAGGTGCTTGAGGTGCTTCAGTTGAACTAAGGGCATTATGGTCTTTTCCTTTGAGGTATGGAATTATATTATGTATGCAACCTTATGACATTAGTTTAGGCTTGATTAAATCCAGCCATTGGATCAAATGATGAAGAAATGGACGGTTGGATTAGTAGGTTGCAAATTTGCTATCTTAAGCACAATGCATTGGATTATTGGCTTTGGTTTTAGATTTGGTGTGGCAAATGTATCCTTAAGCCATCAATATTGAC